>PVLC010001781.1:120647-132188 GCA_004027655.1 Graphiurus murinus | reverse complement strand
CGGTACTGGGGATTGGACTCAGGGGCATTCTACCTCCGAGCTACACCCCCAGCCCTATTTTTTATTCTTTATTTTGAAACTGAGTCTCACTAAGTTGCGGAGTGCCTCACTAGGTAGCTGAGGTTGGCCGCGAACCCGGATCCTCCGGTCTCAGCCTCCCGAATGCTGGGATTACAAGCGTGCGCCACCACGCCCGGCTCCCAGCCCTACTTTTTATTCTTTATTTTTGAAACAGGGTCTCACTAAGTTTCGGAGTGCCTCACTAGGTAGCTGAGGCTGGTCTTGAACCCGGATCCTCCGGTCTCAGCCTCCCAAATGCTGGGATTACAAGCGTGAGCCACCATGCCCAGCTTATTGAAGACTCTTGATCATTATCTTTTTTTTCCCCCTGTGGCACTGGGGATTGAACCCAGGGAAATTCTACTCCTGAATTACACCCCAAGTCCTATTTTATGGGTTTTGTGTGTGTGTGTGTGTGTGTGTGTGTGTGTGTGTGTGTGTGTGTGTTTAATTTTCACACAGGGTCTCACTAAGTTACTGAGGGCCTCGCTAGGTTGCTGAGGCTGTCTGCCCTTGAATCTTCAATCCTCCTGTCTCAGTTTCCCAATTACTGGGATCAAAGGCCCTTGATCATTCTCTTTGATCATTTGACAGTGCCTAGGGAAGTGTCTGCACACAGGGGGCCATCAGGGGCCAGTGGTAATGTGTTTGTTGAATGAATGAGTGAATATTCTTAGAGGTGGAAGAGGATTCAAGATTACACAGCCTCCATTCTTTTTTTTCACGGTACTGGGGATTGAACCCAGGGGCATTCTGAGTTCTGAGCTACATCCCCAGCCCTACTTTTTATTCTTTCTTTGAAACAGGGTCTCACTAAGTTGCGGAGAGCTTCACTAAGTAGCTAAGGCTGGCCTCAAGCCCAGATCCTCCAATCTCAGCCTCCCAAGTACTGGGATTACAAGCGTGCGCCACCACGCCTGGCTTGCCTCCATTCTTTAAAGGAAAAATTATTTCACTTGCCTGCTTTAGACCCTCCAGTGACTTTCCGTAGGAAGAAGCAAACTAATGCCTTACTCTGTATTGTAGGTGCCTGGATCTTTAATAGCTGAAGGACTCTGTGTGTGTGTGTGTGTGTGTGTGTGTGTGTGTGTGTGTGTGTGTGTGTGTTACTGAAGATTGAATTAAGGGACATTTACCTTTGAACTACACACCCCAGACCTTTTTATTTTTTATGTTTTGAAGTAGGGTTTCACTAAGTTACCATGCTCTGGCCTAAAACCTGCAGTCCTCCTGAGTCTCTGCCTCCTGAGTATTGGGTTTACAGGCAGGTGTCCCATGTCCAGTTAGGGCTCAAGCACCTCCCCCTCAGCCTCAAGCTCCTCCCCTTTGGCCTTGAGCTCCTCCCCTTCCATCTTGAGCTCCTCCCCTTCTGCCCTGTGATCCTAAGGCTATCTTTTTTTTTTTTTCTGGTACTGGGGATTGAATCCACGGGCATTCTACTTCCAAGCTATTTTTTTTTTTTAATCTTTATTTTGAAACAACCCTATTTTTTTAATTCTTTATTTTGAAACAGGGTCTAAGCTGCGAAGGGCCTCACTAGATAGCTGAGGCTGGCTTTGAACTTGTGATCCTCCTGTCTCAGCCTCCCAAGTACTAGGATTATTAGCATGAGCTAATCATGCCCAGCTAGGGCTATTCTTTTCAATAAGAAAAGTTAAGAATCATTTGTGCTTGGCTTAATGCTAGATGCTAATATGTATAAGTCTATTTAACAAATATGTCTAAATATTCAGATACTATTAAATAAGTCAAAATGTAACTTTTTGTGTGTGTGTGGTACTAAGGATTGAACCCAGAAGGATTTTACCTTTGAGCTATATCCCCAGCCCGATTTTTATTTCTTATTTGGAAACAGGGTCTCACTAGATTGTTGTGATTCTCAGTACTTAATCATATTCTACAAATTTCAACATTATGCCAATGTTATTATTTTAGTAGTTAAATATTAAAAATACCTTAAAAACAGAAAAATCAAACAAATGATCAGAATGACTCCAGTACCTATACTTAAACCATGACCCAAATTGGTTCTAGTGACCTGATTTATTTTTTCATTATTTCTATAATTAGCTTTGACCGGATCTTGCAAGACCTAAAAGAAAGAGGAGCTCATCCGGGGCCGACAGAAAGTGGAGGTTCTTGGTGACCGAACCATGGATTCGTGGTCAGGACACGACAAGATGCTTGCGAAAGAATCCTTCATTTATTTCCTGGGCTGGAGTCTAGACATTTTTTTTTTTTTTTTGCGGTACTGGGGATTGAACTCAGGGGCATTCTACCTCCGAGCTATACACCCAGCCCTATTTTTTATTCTTTATTTTGAAACTGAGTCTCACTAAGTTGCAGAGTGCCTCACTAGGTAGCTGAGGCTGGCTGCGAACCCAGATCCTCCAGTCTCAGCCTCCCGAATGCTGGGATTACAAGCGTGCGCCACCACGCCCGGCTGAGTCTAGACATTTTTGTTAAGGTTTAGATGCTTCAAAAATAGAATTCTTTTTTTTTTCTTTTTTTTTTTTTTTGTTGCTAGGGATTGAACGCACGGGCACCCAACCCCTGAACTACTCCCCTAGCCCTTTTTATTTTATTTTGAAAAGGGTCTCATTAAGTTGCTGACACTGGCCTCAAACCTGTGATCCTCCTGTCTCAGCCTCCCAAGGACTGGGAATACAGACGCCTGACTATAAATAGGCTTCTTAAAGCCCAAGTCTTTCTTGTTATTTCAAAGCCTTCAGTGTCATGATGAGGGTCACTGCAGGTGGCTTCTCCTGGGGTCGAGGTGTCCCTCAGCATGGCCAGTCCTCCTTTCCATCATGCCCCAGTTCCTGGAGCTGGGGGGGCGCACTCACAATTTCGTCTGCCTGCTGATGGAGGTGGAGAAGAAGCCGCAGGTTTTATAAGAGACCCCTCCCTCCTCCGCTTCGGAGCACAGCTGCGCTGTTCTTCCATTAGCGCCTCCTTCCTTCTGCTACGTCACGACACACTTTGGAGCCACGTGATGAACTGAGCTCACGTTTTTATTTCCCTTAACGTTAACAGATGCCGGCGTATGGTCCAGGTCGTTGCCATCTGCCAACTTTCCCTCCTCCTGTCACACTAGAGCACTTACTTGGGGCTCACTGTGTGCGGGGCACAGTTCTAAGCCGCAGACGTCTGTGAACGCACTTAAATCTCCCAACAGCGCTGTGAGGTGGCTACTAAGATCCCATTCATTTTACATTCCGCAGAGGCTCCCAGAGGCGAGGCAACTTATGGACGGCGGTCGCAGCGGCCCTCCAAGGTGGATCAGGGAGGAGCCCGCTGCCCGATTCCACGGGCTGTGTTCCCAACCAGTGTCCTGATTCCTTGGACTCATCCTGACCTCTCAGTGGAAACGGAAACCGTTCTCTCCGTGTATTTAAAAGCAACCCGCACCTCTACTCTCCTTTTCTCTCCTCTCCCCTCCTTCCACTGTTTGTTTGTTTTTTCTCTGATGGTTTCTCTCCTGGTGTCCTCCACACTCTTGCTCCAAGTGGGACATCACCCCCTAGGACAGCAGGGAGCTTAGCAGCCCCTCCCCTCCCTAGACACACGTCCCATGTCTCATTGCTGGGCAGATCAACTCGACCTCCATCAGAATACAATAGTGACACGTGCACAGCTGAGTTTATAGCAGCACAACTCACGACAGCCAAACGACGGAGCCAACCCGGGTCACGACCGACGAACGGATAAGGAAAATGTGGTCTATACACACCATGGAATATTACCCAGCCATAAAGAAGAACAAATTCATGTCACCTGCAGGAAAATGGATGGAACTAGAGAACAGTGTGCTAAGTGTGACCAGCTGATCTCAGAATGTGAAGGGTGGTATTTTTCTCTCATATGTGGAAGCTCGAACAAAAATTGGAAGCAAAAGGAACTTCAGTCAAATGAGGAGAGAGACCAGTAGACTAGTGGAAGGGAAGAGTTCAAATAAAGTTACATCCATACAAGCAGGTGTCACTCTTGATCTCACTATCGTGGATGAGGAGGGAGGGAGGAGGGGGGCACAGGAAGAAAAATAGACCAGGTGCGTACATGTACATCCGCATAATTATTCATCACTATGGTGAATAATTATATTACATCAATAAAAAAGGGGCTGGGGGTCTAGCTCAGAGGTTAGAATGCCCCTGGGTTTAATTCTCAGTACCACAAGAATAAAATAAAGAACCAACATTTTATCTGGAAAAAAATAACTACCCACCAATTATATCTGACATTAGAATATTAGGATAGAAACAGGTGAGCAGAGAGAGGTAGTTTTGGGCAACTGTGGATGAGGCAGCCCTCCTGCCCGGGACCTGCACCCCGCTGGGAGGGGCCCTGGCCACCCGCCTCGGAGGATCCGGAAGGGTGCGTGCAGGAGGGGCTGACAGTCACAGGTGTACCCAAGGGACGGAAACTGCGCAGAACGTTCTTGATGAGTCAGCACTGGTTTGGACACAGGTCACACTTGCTTTGAACACACTCCTGATTGTCCTGTTTTTGTTTTCTAAGCAGGTGGATCTACTTCACATCACGACACAGGTGTCTGAGCTGGTCTGCTGGATTAGGAACGATCACGCAGGGCGCCCTGGTGTGTGTGTGTGTGTGTGTGTGTGTGTGTGTAAGTAACTGGGGATTGAACTCAGGGGCGTTCTACCTCTGAGCTACACCCCAAGCCCTACTTTGTTTTTATTTAGAACAGGGTCTCACTAGGTTCACCCTGGGCCTTTTGAGCGGAATGGGCTTTCTTCACGTAAGGCTGAGTGGAGATGGGCCCTCGCAGGCACCAGCCCGCCTCCAGTTAGAATTATCTGCCTAGAATAAACGGAATAAAATGCCTGCCGTGTAGTCCACATGTCTAACATTGCCGATTAGGATCCTTACTAACTTCTAGTGCTGTCAGAAGAGGAAGTCCTGACCCAGGATTCTATCCCCAAACATTTCCATTACTCCGTGCACAATGCTGGAGGTCTGGGGATGAGTGAGATGGTGGTCTCCCTGGCCCCGGTGAGCCCTGCCGGCCTGTGAGGTCAGGGGCGGGAGAGTGCCAGGGGAGTTCTTGCTCTTTTGGGGGCATGGGGAAGAATTGAACTCAGGGGCACTCTAACTCTGAGCTACACCTCCAGCCCTTTTTATTTATTTATTTTTTAAGTTTTGAAACAAGGCCTTGCTAAGCTTCTGAGGCTAGCTGTGAGTCTGTGATCCTTCTGTCTCAGTCTCCCAAAGACTGGGATTACAGGCGTGCACCGTGCCTCGTGGTGAGGCCCTCCCTGCTTTTGATGCTATCTAAACACATCGCACACAGAGCGCGTGCTGTCTTGGGTGGGGTCCTATGTCTTTTCTCTGCTGTGCCAAAGCATTTGTCAGGGCTCATTACTGGTACCATGTTTCCCTTCCTAATCATGAAACAAAACACGTTGTATTTATGGAGCGCATGCCTACAAGCAGGACTTTTTTTTTTTTTTTTTCAGTACTGGGGATTGAACTCAGGGGGCATTCTACCTCTGAGCTATATCCCCAGCCCTATTTTTTTATTATTTATTTTGAAACAGGGTCTCACTAAGTTGCGGAGTGCCTCACTAGGTAGCTGAGGCTGGCTGTGAACCCAGATCCTCCAGTCTCAGCCTCCCAAATGCTGGGATTACAAGCATGCGCCATCACGCTTGGCTACAGCAGGACTTTTTATGCAAAAAGAAAGCTCAACAGAAGGGCGGGAAGAGGAGGGTGAGGGATACTGAGAAGCCGTGGCGATCAAGATGAGGCATCCTTGGCGTCTTCCAGCAAAGCCTGGGGGTCTACCACATTCGAGCAAACCTCTCTTCCTATACCCAGTGCATGACTTGAAAATGCGTCACAACAGAACAGCCGCTGTCGAGAGAGTCATGAAAGTTCTCGAGCATCTCAGAGGTCCCCATGAAAGCTGAGGTTTGCACTTTGTTCCCTGTGGAAACTACAGCCTGTGCTGTAGTTGACGAGTGTCAAGGAAGCACTTTGGATTTTTGAGGCGGCCACTTGGCTTCGTAACGGGCAGCTTCCTAAAAGGGCCTGCGATGCCCCTTTTACACACTGTGCATACTGGGCGAGCTTCTTCCTCCTCGCGGCCCTGCTTAGATCTGGGCCATTTTGAGGGTGACAAACTTTGATAAAAGCAATTGGGAGCCACTGCAAGGGCAAGATTTTCCTCCTCAGAGAGACCCCTGTAAGCACGCACCAGCGACCCTGGTGATGCTTTTCCTTACATCCCACTTCCTTCGCAGGGTCACAGGATCCCCAGAGGACATAATGGGGCCCAACAGCCTGGGTGCCATGAGTTCCCATCTTCCTGGTGCTCAGGCCAGCACCTGTGCACGGGCAGCGCTGCCTGCTAGTATCTTCAGATTGAGCAGACCCCCGTGGTCACTCAAACTCAACAGCCAATCAGGATGCCGGATGCTGCTTTTTCTATCTCCAAGGTGGGAGAGAGAGCCCCAGGATCTGCAGGGGAGGGCACAGTTGACCAACCTCCCCTGCACCATCCCTGGCATGGCCAGTCTTGCGCCCCTGGCAGCCGGTCACCAGTCCTCATGGCAGCGCTGATGGTGTCCTCATCCTTCCCCTCCCCCAGGCTTCTGCTGGCCCTTGCCTAAGCTGGCGCTTGAGCTAACCTTGCCGCCTGATGCCTCCTCCAGGTTTTTCCGCCCCTGGGTGCTTCCTGGTCAGCTCGCAGGGGTTTCTGGCCACCCGCCCTGGCCAAGCCTGGAGCTCCTTGCTCTGACCCGGCCAGCCGACTCTGCCAACTCCTCGCCCCAGCCCAGCCTGGTGTAGGTCCTGTGCCACAGGCATGGAGCCACGTCCTCAGAACACTGGCTTCTTCTCTATGTCGACCCAGCTGAAGCAGCTCTGAGGTCTCCCTGTTGCTGGGAGTTACGAGCACGGAGTCCAGGGATAAAAGCACAGGGTGCCGAACACAAACCGCCAACATTTAATCCCTGCGCGGGGTCCCAGGGACTTCCGTCCTTCCAGCCCCAGTTAGTACCCTGGGAAAATGAAAGCATGACAGTGGCCAGCCGGGGCAAGGACAGAGCTGACCTGTGGAAGAGGCCGTGCGTGGTGCCTGACGTGGGGGGAGACGGGCCCAGTATGGGCCTGATGGTCACACACGCTGTGAGCGTGACGTCATTATTTCTACTTCAGATAGAGGTGGCCAGGTTCCGCCCTTTCCACGTCCGGTTGCTCTGGGCACAGGCATTGTGGGACATCAGATCCTGTGTTCCCAGGCCGCAGAGTTCTCAGTCGGCTCACGGAGCGTCTTGCCCAGCAGAGGATGCCACACAGATGCCGCATGGTGATAAGAGGTTTCCGGTGGTTTAAAAACAAGACGAAGCCTTTGTTATCAGACATTTATTAAAGGCCGAAAATAGAAACAGTTGTGGCCTAATAAACTGCACCAATCAGTCCCCAAGCTAGTGACAACACAAATAAGGGGAGACCATGGAAGGCCCGGAGCCTTCTGTGGAAGCATGACGGATGACAGTGTACAAGGAAGACTCCAAAGTTACCTGGTGCTTACATTCTGTTCCTCCTGAGCCGCCTGGGCCAGACTGGATGACACTTTCTTATTATACCGGATGGGGACAGACCAGAAACATCTGCGACTCTAGGCAGCTGGTCCCGGTGGCACCAACTTGGACACACAAACATCCGTGGGATGATGGGCCTCCTTCCCTTCTCCCTCCTCCAGTTCACAGGGCCGACCATGAGGCCTGAGCAGGGCCTTATCCTGGTCACTTCCTCGAGCGGCTCTCCCATGTGACCTGAGGGCCCCTCTGCTTGTTTTCAGAATTCACATCCAGGAGAGGACAGGCCAGGAGGACATCCCACCCACTGCCTTCAATATGTGGCAGGAAGTGGCTTTGTCCATGAGAAATAAAAACAGAAGCACAGCAACAATGGACCCCATCTCACTGACCTGCTGCCATTTGCTTTCCTTCTACTGTTAGAAAGGGGTAATTCTAACCAAGATCTGACTCTCAGCTGGGTGTGGTGGCACACACCTGTAATCCTGGTACTTGGGAGGCTGAGACAGGAAGATTGAAATTTCGAGGCCAGCTTCAGCATCTTGGTAAGACCCTGTTTGGGAATAGAATTCCCCTAGGTTCAATCCCTAGTACAACACACACGCGTGCACACACACACACCTGACTCTTCATGCAAAAAGTAAAGGAAAAATTTGTTTCTAATTTCTGAGTCTTATTGCCATAGAGTCTCCTATCTGGTCCTACCTGACTATTGTGTGTGTCTGTGTGTGATACTGAGGATTGAACCCAGGAGCATTCTACCTCTGAGCTACACCCCCCCCCAGCCCTTTTTAGTTTTAATTTTAATTAATTAATTGCAGTACTGGAGATTGAACCCAGGGGCATTCTACTTCTGAACAACATCCCCAGCCTTATTTTTTTACTCATTATTTTTGAAACAGAGTCTCCCTACATTGCAGAGAGCCTCACTAGTTAGCTGAGGCTGGCTGTGGACCTGTGATCCTCCTGTCTCAGCCTCCTAAGTACTGGGATTACAAGCAAGTGCCACCACGCCTGGCTCTTTAGTTTTTATTTTGAAACTGGGTCTTGCTAAGTTGCTGAGGCTGGCCTCGAACCTGTGATCTGAAGTTTGATTTGTGACCCACACAAAACCCAAACAGTTCATTTTTTAAAATCAGTCCTGGCCTAGAAGCTCACAGGTCGACCCTGGAGAAGCATAGGCAGCCCTGTCTGGCGTACCATGTCGCAGCCCTCGGCCTGCCTGCCAGTCGGTCAGCTGGAGGCTCTTGGCTGTCTATCCCCATGCTTTAAAGCTCCTTTTTATCTTGAGACAAACCAATGACCTTTGCTGAGTCCTGTTAAGTCATATATTATCTGCAGATTTCCTACTAAGGTAATCCATGTGTCACAGGCTATAAAGGAAGCGCTTTCCAAGTTACCTAAATGAGGATTAATGAACAGACCTTCAGCAAATCTTGGTGGAGGCACAGATGATCTCTAAAAAGGCTGTGCCAACCCAGTATAAGTAGCCCGCACAGTACGAATTTGTAAATGTAAATGGCTGTTCCACTACCTCAGAGGCGTCATTTTCAAATTGTGGAAATCAAGAGAAATGTTTTGTATGATTATATTTTTCTAAAGCTCACAGTTTAGAAAGCCAAACCCCAAGCCAGGCACGATGGTGCATGCCTGTAATCTGAGCAGCTGGGAGCTGAGACAGGAGGATGGCGGTTACGAGGCTAGTCTCGGCAACATAGTGAGACCCTGTTTCAAACAAACAAACAAACAAACAAACAAACAAACAAAATAGTGCTGGGCTACATGTAGTTCAATTCCCAGTACCAAAAACGGATGAATAAATAAATAAATTAAAAGCCAACCCTCAAATGTCAATGATATGAAGGCCCCAATCTTTTGGGGGTAGGTTCTAGAATTAACAATGCCTGAAGAGTGTGTGGTTCCAGTGGGTGGAGCTGCTTCTTTCCTCTTAGCTGACTGGAGCCGCTGTCTGTCACTCATCTATCCACGGCCAGCCATGCTCTGTTCAGCAGGTCTCCAGTGAACGCAGCTGAAAAACTTCTAAGGGACTGATGCAATGTGGCCGTGCCCCTCTCCACGGTGCTGTTGGGGCTTTACGGTCACCGAGTGCCCGCTGTCTCTGGAAGCCATCGGGTATTCTTACATAAACTTTTCCCCCTCCCCAAACCCCACTCCTCATTGAAAAAAGGCCTTTTAATAATGAACGGCCGTCTGTTCCACACGGTGCAGGAAAAACACGATAAACCGAGGCACACAGCCCCGGCTGTAAACATGCTCGTACACGTGATTTCTACAACTCCGTATAAACAAAAAAACAAGCTATTAACCGCTCACAGAACAACCACGACAACAACGACACAAAAATGCACTGGGTTTCCTGCAATTAAGCTGCAATGTTTTATAGTGCAGTTTTATTTATAACCGAAAAAAAGTAAATAAATAAATATATAAAACAGCGAACAGACCCCTCCCGCCAAAGGCTTTCTCTGCAAATTAACTTTGTGGTCATAAAACCCGTGCCAGCTGGAATCTCTCCTCATGCTCCGTGGCACAGGCAGCCGGGGCAGGTATATGGTCGAGGAAAAAAAAAAAAAAAAAACAAAGTAGGGCATTTTCAGCCTGGGGATGTTAATGAACTTTGGCAAATGTTTAAAGATTTCTCTCTCCATGTTTGAGAAAGAATTAAAAACAGTTGAGCTAGGGAAAACGAGCATCTGTTACTGCCTTACGCTCAACACCACAATGAAAAACATTCATAATTAAAGCGATTTTGCTTCCCTGCTAGTTAGATCTGTAATCTTGGGTTAAAAATACAAACGAGGAGGCTCCGTATTGTCTTTGGAGCTTTCCTCTTTCGGCTGCTTGTAAAAAGAGCCGTTTACACGAGGTTGCTTTTTCCCCCCTTTGGAATAACAATATCAGGAAACAGACTTACGTAAAAAGATAGGAGATGACCAGAAAAAACTACCTACGCAACTGAGCCTCGTTTTATGAAGCTATGAAACAGTAGTCAAGAAGTGCTTTGTATTTGGGAGTTAAATACACTTTACAGCTGTGTAAAAAGCCAGAGCCATTTTCGGCCAAACATAAACATTCCAAAGTCTACAAGGTTTACTTATATGGAGGGATGGACCAGGCAGGTTTCTATCAACTGGGAGGGATTTGTGTTACGCATAACAGCCCTGAAAAGCCTTGTACATCATGTCGTTTCCCGTACGGCATGCAGAAACTTCATCAAGAAAATCAAACCTGTTTCCTACAAGGTCTTCACCCTGGCTATGGAAATGACCTCCTGACTGATAAGCCAGGCTCTGGGCTCTTTGTCCTCCACACCATCTTTCCTCCAGCTGCCACGTGAACATCCCCCCAAATAGCTGCAATCCCTGATACTGCTCCTTTGATCTCTTATTAAAAATGCCCCCCACCCCCGCTAGCTCTGCTAAACACAAATTCCTTGGCCTGCCAAGTCGGGCTCCCGTCTGTGTGCTCGCTTCGGGAATCCAACACACTTCTCCACTATTGTGCATCCCATCGCCGAACCCCAGCCACGTTGCTGCTGTCTGGCTAGGTTTTTTGGCTTAGAATGCACAGTGCCTCCCTTTCCCCGTCTTTGCACTAATCCTTGAACACCTCTTTCTCAAATGCTACTTCCCTCGGATAACTGCTAATTAAATTGCTCCCAAGTATATATGACTGCTACACTCGCTCTCCTCCCCTCTCCTCTCCTCTCCTCTCCTCTCCTCTCCTCTCCTCTTCGTCTCCTCCCCCCCCTCTCCTCCCCCTCCCCCCCTCTCCTTCTCTCCCTCCCTCTCTCTCCCTCTCCGTGTGTGTGTGTGTGTGTGTGTGTGTGTGTGTGTGTGTGATACCAGGGATTTAACCCAGGAGCATTCTACTTCTGAACCACACCCCCGACCCT
>PVLC010001781.1:80372-120547 GCA_004027655.1 Graphiurus murinus | reverse complement strand
TATGTATGTATGTATGTATGTATGTATGTATTTATCTTGCGGTACTGGGGATTGAACCCAGGGGCATTCTACCTCCAAGTTACACCCCCAGCCCTATTTTGTTATTCTTTATTTTGAAACAGGGCCTCACTAAGTTGCGGAGTGCCTCACTAGGTAGCTGAGGCTGGCCGCAAACCCGGATCCTCTAGTCTCAGCCTCCCAAATGCCGGGATTACAAGCGTGCACCACCAAGCTCGGCTTATTTTGTTTTATTTTGATACAGGTTCTCCCTAAGTTGCTGAGGTCTTTGCTAAATTGCTGAGGTTGGCCTTGAAACTGTGATTCTCAATCTTCCTGTCTCAGCTTCCCAAGTGCTAGGATTGCTGGTGTGCTCCACCATGCCCGGCCTTCTTCTTTTGATAGTGATGGCGCTCAATTCAGTGTCCTGAGACAGTCTCCTGGGGCTCGAGATGCACTTTTTCTATAACCCCATCCCACCTGCTGGAGGGCAGAGATCCTTTCTTGCTGAGTCTTCCAGTGATGCCCCTGGGCCCAACTGCTTGCTTCTTTTCCTCCCAGAGAGTTGCCATTCATTTCTGGGCTCTTGTCTGAGATGCTGCTGCTAAGGTAGACCCAGACACCTCCGTGCAATTATTCTGAGGACTAGAAAGCATGCACACTTCCATCAACGTCTTGCGACACAGAATTCAGTCAAGTGGGTTTGCCAGAGGTGGGGTCGAGTTGGAATGGCCATCTTTTTTTTTTTTTTTGTGGTACTGGGGATTGAACTCAGGGGTGGTTCTACTTCTGAGCTATACCCCCAGCCCTATTTTTTATTCTTTATTTTGAAACCGGTTCTCACTAAGTTGCGGAGTGCCTCACTAGGTAGCTGAGGCTGGCCTCGAACCCGGATCCTCCAGTCTCAGCCTCCCAAATGCTGAGGTTACAAGTGTGCGCCACCATGCCCGGCTGGGATGGCCATCTTAATTAGTCCTTTTTCTTGGTTGGGCTGAGAGGGAATTAATTTGCCCCTCATTAACATCATTATGGAGAAATCATGCCACAGGGTGTAAATGAGCTTGTCTCCTGGGCTTCATGGCTAAAGGTGTAAGGCCACCGTCTAAGGAGGGGGTTTGCCCTGGGCTGGGCATGAGACACAGCCAGCTCTGGGCCTGTTCCTGTACCACAGAGTTCCCTGGGAAGAGGGAGCCGAGCCTGGGCACCCCCCTGGGAGAGACGAGAGAAAACGGCTCTACCCTCAGCCAAGCACGAGGCTCTTCCTGAGGTTTTGGGAAATGGGGCCAGATGGCTTTCTTTCTAAGAGGCCTTGGTTCAGCCCACCTCTCCCTCCCTCACCACCTTCACAGGAAAAAACCCAGAAGTGCAGAGGGACCCGTGATGTGCTTCCTGGCCTTTGTGTGATGGGAAGTACTGTAAATCTCTCAAGAAAGCCTGGGCGCGTGGTACTTCTAGAACCAATCCGCCGATTTATGAGGATCAGATCATTCAGACCAACATCTGAGCCTCAGGTCCTGGAGGATCTGGGTTCGAGGCCAGCTTCAGCTACCTAGTGAGGCCCTCTGCAACTTAGTGAGACCTGGTTTCAAAATAAAGAATAAAAAATAGGGCTGGGGGTATAGCTCGGAGGTAGAATGCCCCTGGGTTCAATCCCCAGTACCGCAAAAAAAAAAAAAAAGCAAAGCAAGAGATTCCTCTGTTCGAAAACCCCCATCACTTAGAGAACAGCGCTGTCACAGTCCCACCAGAACCAGCCTGCCCCTCACACACACATTTCTTTCTCTTCAACCAAGATGCGCGAATTCTTCAAGCTCTGCTTGGACGGCCGCCTCCAGGGTGCCCGTGGGTCCTTGTCTCGCATCTGGGCTGTGCGCCTCTTCCTTCCATTTGTCCACGGAGCTGGTCTCCATCAGAGAACTCACCCTGACCGCCACTGTCTTTTATCTGTGTATACTGTTGGACACATAGTAGGCTTTCAAATATCTGTCCCAGTATACTAATAAGACCTCTCCTCATCAGATCTGAAAAATCAATACTTGTCATTGGAGCATGGGATGAACTTAGCACTATGGGAGGACATAAAAATGACTTGTGTTTCTTTCTTTCCTTCCTTCCTTCTTCCCTTCCTCCCTCCCTTCCTTCCTTCTGTGGTACTAGGAATGGAACCCAGGGGCATTCTACCTCCAAGCTATACCTCCAGCCTATTTTATTCTTTTATTTTAAACAGGTCTCACTAAGTTGCAGAGAGCCTAAGTAGCTGAGGCTGGCCGTGAACTCGTGATCCTCCTGTCTCAGCCTCCCAAGTACTGGGATTACAAGCGTGCGCCATCACGCCTGGTTGACTCGTGTTTTCTAATACTCTTTTTGGGCCCCTCTAAGTTCAGAGGGACCGGAGAGGATATCACCCAGAGCATGCTCTGGAGAAGGCAGACCCAGGTTACCAAAGCCTTCGGGTGATAGGTGTGGGGTCACTTGCTTCGCATGTCTTACCTTCTCCAATAGAACAGGCATGGACTGTGCTTAGCAAGGCACACCCCACGTCTGGGGCGGGGCACACGGTAACTACCTCTGTTATTCTTATCTTCCAGTGGGCCAGCTGTGTACTGTTGCTCCCCCAAGGTGCTACAGGAGTGTCTCACTTCCACCTGCTCCCAAGACTGTTTCACTCAACGAATCAGAACTTTGGATCTGTTTTCCTCCTTCCCACATCTTGGTTGTTAACCTCACTTTTTTTTTTTTTTTTTTTTTTTTTGGTACTGGAGATTGAACCCAGGGGCATTCTACCTGCAGGTTACATCCCCAGCCCTTTTTATTTTTTTGAATCAGGGTCTCTCTAAGCTGCTGAGGCTAGCCTCAAACCTGTGATCCTCCTGACTCAGCCTCCCAAATATGCCTGGCTTAACCTCACGTCTTTCAGTCTGTCCTTGCTGGACGCTGGCATGGCTTTGGACAGCTGGCTCCATCCTTCTCTTGAGAAAGCAGTTGGCCGGGCTCCCACCCTTCTTTTCCCCTTCTCCCTCTGCAGTACACAGTCCCATGAACTAAATTGTCATCACAATTGTCAGGACTTTGCTAAGCACTTACAGTGGCAGGAGCACTGGATTCCGAGTCTGAATTCTTTTAATCTCTCTGCTGCTAAGTTTTGCCAGCCTAGTTTCTTCAAATTCCAAGTATTAAACTGCTTTTATCTCACTAATTAATAACCAGCTTTGGCAAGCAAGAAAGTAAAAGGCACGGCCGGCTCTTTCTCAAACGTTAATCGTAAAAATGAAATCCCAGATAGGGGACTAGGTTTCAAATCCAAGAATATGGCATTTTCCATTTAAATGGCTGTTTAGGTTTAAGTAAAGCAGAAATCAGGTGCGGGCGATCCTTGTGCGATGGAGTCCGGCGGGAGAGTTTCCATTACTCTCCCTGAGCGAGGGGCCCGGGAGAGCTCTACAAAGCATGCTCTATGCGTGCCCGCCCTGCAAGGCCGGGGCAGCCGTTTCTATTGGTGCTCTGTCGCTTGGAAACCCCAGCTAGTGATGACTTTATGGGTTAGTATGGTCTAGACAAGAGGGTTACTCTTTGGTGAAATTGCCCCTTGGGGAGGTTCCTGTGAAAATTCCCATACAGCTAATTACCCTGCAGCAGGGCCGGCTGCTGCCCAGAGGGCGCTAGACTTGGGCGGGGGCTGCAGGCTAGAGCCCTACTCTGAGCTTTATCACCAGCTAGGAGGATTTTCTTCCCTGTCAAAACAGGGACAGGAAAAGAGACGCAAGAGCAGGAGTGAGAAAATCCTACTCAAGGCGAGAGACAGAGAACAAAAACAAATGAAGCCTGCCCCTGGCCCTATTCGGGAGGGCAGGCCAGGACTTCTCTGAGAAATAGGGAAATACCAACCATTTTCCTACTGTATATTTTTTACACAAAGCATTTCAGCTTCCGCAGCAGCTCTTCACTTTTCGCAGTGAGCATATAAAGATACGATTTGCTGAACTGGGTATGGGGTAAAATGCACCCCCAATTGTCAGCGAGTCATGGTGTGGAAACCAGAGGCACTACAACGATTTGCACCTCGGTTTTTACGGGGCCCATGGAGGAAGGTGGCCAGGTAGTTCTTGGAATACTTGGAAGAAGAGGTTTTTCCATGCTCAGGCCTGAGACAGAAAATGTCACTCTAGGAAGCGCTGGATTTTGGTCAGCTGACAAATGGCCTCTGTGGAAGGGAGCTGAGGCCTGGACTCCCAAGTCTAACAACAAAACAACTCCCGGCAGACCACTTTCTCCATGATTCCCTGGACACCACACAGTGGCTTCGAACCTGTGAGCCTCATGTCTCAGTCTCTTAAGTACTGTTTTTACTCCATTCAGCCACGTGCCCTTGAGCCAAAACTCGACTTGCATGAAGGGGTGATCTACATCACTCACTGGCTGTCAGACTTCTTGACCATGATCCAGTAACACACACATTTGATACCCCAACTCAGAAAACACCCCCCCCACACACACACTGTGAAATAAAGTTTCCCAAGTGAATGCATGGTGTCCTGTCCCTTCTCTTTTCTTCTTTTTAAAATGCAAACTATTTTCAGGACCCACCAATGAGGTGTGACTCTAGGTTGAAAAGAGCAGCCAAGGTCACCTCTGTATAGATTTCTGGTTCTAAAATTCCGTATGTGTAAAGATCGGATGCTATTTTATGCCACGCTGTTTTTCCTTCTTCGTTTTCTGTCATTGGAGGAAGCGTGGGCAGGAGCATACCTTGTAAATTCAGGGGCATTAAGGACTGGCAACTTAGACTACAAAAGCCTCTGCATCACCTGCCATTCTCCCACGAATTCTCCTGGCTACTGAGGTCACTCTCCGGTCCCTCTGACCATCGAGAAGGAAGAGAGCAGGAGGTAGAAGCAGCTCCTTCCATTCAATACCACTGGCAGGCAGCTTGTCCTTTCTGGGCAACAGAAACTCAAATAGTTTGACAGTCTGAAGATATTGCTTTTTTTAAACTAATCTTTTGTCAGTCTTTCATTCCTTCAAATATTCTGAGGACATTTGCTTTGAACACAAAAGAAAAGCATGAAGATGGACATCAGAGCGATACTGCTGGGTTGTCACTGAATAAATTGAAGCCATCCAGAGACATGACAGACAAGCACTCAAGAGCCCCTGAGCTCTGCGACTCTTTCACATCCACAGCATACTCAATAAGACACGTACTTTAGTTTCTTTATAACCATATTTTCATACTGACCTTGATCCTCTTAAGCCAGGCCTCAGGGTGAGCAAATCTCCCTCTAGCCCTGTTTTATTTTTTATTATTTTATTTTATTTTTTACGGTACCCAGAGACATTCTACATCCGAGCTACACCCCCAGTCCTATTTTTTATTCTTTATTTTGAAACAGGGTCTCACTAAGTTGCAGAGGGCCTCACTAAGTAGCTGAGGCTGGCCATGAACCTGGATCCTCCTGTCTCAGCCTCCCAAGTACTGGGATTACATGCGTGCACCACCACGCCCAGTTTTTATTTTGAAACAGGGTCTCACTAAGTTGCTAAAGTCCTCTCTAAGTTGCTGAGGTTGGCCTCGAACCTGCGATCCTCCTGTCTCGGCCTCTTAGGTACTGGGATAACAGGCCTGGGCCACCATGCCTGACTGTGTTTGCCCTGTCTTCACCTTATCAAATGTCATCTCTTTCCTGAGAGATTTCAAGAGCTGATGCTACTTTAGACATTCCTTTCATTAGCATTAAGGTAGTGACCCAGGGTCTCAGGATGGAGGCAACCTACCTGGCCCACAGGAGCGTTCAACCCAAGACCTCACACTTACTAACACCATGCTCTGGTTGCTGGGGCTAACTTGGACCCTGCAGCTCCAGTTGGCAAACATCGCGATGAGAGGAAACATGACTTATGGCCAGACTGCAAAGAACCAGCGTGCAGAGCTGACTCTGGTTAGCATCGTCCTCTGCAAATGAGGAGAGTCAACAGCAAATATTAATCGAGCATTTAAGTAACACTGTGCTTTATTAGGTTAATAAATTCAGGACACTCTCCAGACAAGAACTTGATCTCACTCCACTGGAGCTACAAATCGCCATCTCTTGGAAGAGGGAAAAAAGGCGGGACACACTGAGAAAAGATCCGTTTGCTTCTCACCCTGTCGTCTTTCCAAAACACACCAGCATATAATAGAAAACACAGACAAAGTAAACAGAAATTCTAGGAGGCTGAGAGATGCTATTTTTAAGAGGCACGGCTACCACGAAGATGGAGCTGCTTTTAAGTTTATATATAGCATAACTCATTTTCCAGTTTACCCTCCTTGCCTGACAGAATTCAAATGCCAATGTTCATCAGCATGCCACATTTATAGCTTTTAGCGAATGGTCTCCTGCATGGCAAAGAAGAAGCTTTCTAGACTTGGCAACTCTTTCTCTCTTGACGATGCTTTGTTGAGATGCAAAACAGGGAGTAAAAAAATCCTTTTTGGAATATTTATTACTCTTTCATTTTAAGAAACAAGCTCTCTAGACTATAATCATTCCTCAGTCTCCAGGGGGATTGACTCCAGGACTTCTCTTTCCCCAGGAATACCCAAACCTGCAGCTGCACCGGTTCCTTCTATAAAATGCCACCGTGCTTGCATATAACTTACACCCATCCTGCCATATATTTTAAATCATCCCTAGATTCCTTATTAGCCAATACAATGTAAACGCCATGTAAATAGCTGTTATACACCTGGTGTGGTGGCACCTGCCTGTAATCCCCATACATGGGAGGCTGAGACAGGAGGATCGCAGGTTCAGGGCCAGCCTCAGCAACTTAGCAAGTCTCTGTTTCAAAATAAAAAATAAAATAGATCTGAGGGTATAAATCAGAGATAGAATGCCTCTGGGTTCAATCCCCAGTACAAAACAAAATAAAAAACAAAAATAGCTGCCATACCATATTGCTTCTGGAATAATGACAAGAAAAAAGTCTATGTACGTGTTCAGAGCAGATGTGACTTTTTTTTCCCCCTGAATATTTTCAATCTGTGGTTGACTCCAAGAATGCAGAACACACAGATATGGAGGACTGTCTGCATTTACACATGTGTTAACTAAATTCTACTAAACTTCTAATTTCCTATTTACTTGCCAAATGCCATGTATTAGTTACCGAAGGCGCATTTACACTTCCGTAATGTGTATTTCTTAAATAGGTATTCCAGAAAAGATTTCATTTTTCTTGGATTAAAACCTCAGTTTTATAGTTGTAGTTACTTCATAATTTTATGACTTTCATTTCCAAAAGGACCTTCTTCACCTTCCAGAAGAAACCAACCCTCCCAATGTGGCAATGGCCCACCGGCCCTTCCTGGCCAACTCTGGGCAAGATCCCCTTGCCGGCTCATTCACAACTGACTTGTGATATTTTAATTTTATTCTTTGAAGGTGAGCCATTTGTCAAGTTTTGTTAGTCTTAAGAAAATAATTTTCAGCCGGGCATGGTGGTGCGTACCTGTAATCCTAATACGTGGAAGGCCGAGATGGGAGAATTGCGGGTTCGAGGCCAGCCTCAGCAACTTAGCAGACCCTGTTTCAACGTAAAAAGTAAAAAGGGCTGGAGGTATAGTTTGGAGGTGGAATGCCCCTGGGTTCGGTCCTCAGTACCAAAATATTTTTTTTCTTTTGTACACAACATAGCATATTCTAAAATTATCTACGCGGATGTCCCAAAAGCCAAGTGGCTTTAACTTATTTTTTTTTCATAGACTATTTCCTTTGTAGGATAGTGAAATAACTTGGTAGGATCTAAGTGCTTGGCCAAAACTAATTTCACTGAGGTGAATTTTAGAAAGTAAGCATTTGAGGGGCCGTGGTCTTGTCCCTAAACCGTCACCCTATATTGCCTGCCTACCTGGCATCTGTTAGTAACTGTTAGTACACATGAGTCCGGCCCAGATGGTACCAGACAGTTCTGTCTGGGGGAGAGACCCCGGGCCTTGCCACTCTTGACTGTAACGGTCTATGCATCTGTTTCCAAGTTGAACATTCTTTTGTGTGTGTGTGTGTGTGTGTGTGTGTGTGTGGTACTGGGAATTGAACCCAGGAACATTCTACCTCCAAGCTATACCCCAGCCCTTTTTTTGTTTGTTTTTTTGTTTTGTTTTGAAACAGGGTCTCACTAGGTTTCTGAGAATCTTGCTAAATCGCCGAGGCTGTTCTCAAACCTATGAACCTCCTATTTTAGCCTCCCAAGTACTGGGATTACAGGCATGCGCCAGCATGCCTAGCTTCAAATTGAACATTCTGATCAGAATCTTTTTATGCCCACCATCCCTGAGACAGAGTGGCCCAGGCTAACCTTGAATTCATGGCCTCTAGAGACCCTCCCAAATGGCTGGGACCATAGCCCACCCTACACCTGACTATCTGATGGGAATCTTAACCACCCAGCTCATCTTAGAGAGCTCAAACTATATCACACAAAAAGTACCGTTTTCACTACTTGCCAACAGAGACATCTGCCTTGCTCTTAAGTTTTTCTTGTCCTTTGAAACTGTTGGCAATGTTGAAACATGTATCTACTTGAAAACTGCAAATCCACCCTAATTCAGACCACAAGGAGTTCATAGTCAATGGCAGGGGCCCACTAGCTACTTTATTTAAAATTCTTCAGTTTCCTTAAAACTGACTTGTCCTTGGGCCTATACCCTGTCAGTACAGGTTGGTTGCCTTAAAAAAATTGGGGTACCAAGACAGAAAATGCAATACATCATGGCATTAGCAACAGTTAAATTCATACAGCTGCTCCCCAATGAGTTTCTCATAATTGATTTTATACATGTTTTCATATCAACATAGCCAGAATTGGTTCAGTTAAAACACACACACACACACACATGCATGCATGCACGTGCACACACACACACACACACACACACACACACATTCAGCAGAGTGGAATATGAACTACAACTTTGATCTGATAAGATCAACTCAATTTGTGATATACATTAATGCCAGTACCCAGTCTTCCAAGGGGGAACCGTGCAAGTCTGTAAGCAAGGTGCTGAAAACATACAACCAGAAATCTTTTCCTCCCTGGCACCAGAAAGGCTCCAGCAATCAAAGTTCCCCTCTTCCTGTCACATAACCGCCTTCTTTTTAGTGCCCTTCCAAGGAGACTGAATAAAGTCTTGGGATAGAAGCGCTGCGATTTCAAACCTTGATTGTCTTTTCAGCAAAACCAAAGCAGCTTAGTTAAAGCTTTCTCATTTTTTTGCAGATTCTTTCTTTAATGCTGCGCAGCTGGGTGTGCCTGGGGACCATTTTATTGTTAAAACCAGAGCCACATGGAAAAGACATTAAAAGAAGTTTGCTGCCGCGATACCCACAAAGATGAAAGCGCGGCTCGGATTTTAATGTGCTGCCTTTTAGACAGTTGGGGTGGGGTGGGGGGAGAAGAAAAAGGCTCTTGGAAGCTGACACGTTTGGCAGGTCTATGAATTCCTCGGGTGTTAAAATCTACATCACCTCCATGTTCCAGGTGTCTGGGAGGACTGAGAGTCTGTTTGCTTGTTTGTGTTTTTAGCAGAATCCATAACCTTCTCCAGGCTTCCAGACTGTTGCTGCTCTCTGCGGCATTCATATTTCAGTACTGGTACTTGCTTCCAAAGGAAAATCACTGGGAACTGTGTGCTGAGGGGTGTTGGCATCTGGACCTTGGCTTGCAACGATGGCATTCATTTTTTAGAGTTGGGGATATGAGCAACACGGTCTTAACATGTGCCCTTCAAGTGACTTTATCTTGTGATCTTTCTGAATATGTTTTTGGCCAGTGCACAGACCCCTGCTGTGGCAAAGAAAAAGCAAGTCGGATCTAGTCCAAAGTCTCCACTACCTGTGCTGCCAGCAGGAGGTGGAACATAGCTGTAAAGACCTTCAGAGCCAGCTGTGGTGGTGCATGCCTGTAATCCCAGGCTGAGGCAGGAGGATCACAGGTTCAAGACCAGCCTCAGCAACTGAGTGAGACTCTCAACAACCTAGCAAGACCCTTTTTCAAAACAAAAAATAAAAAGGGCTGGGGGTGTAGCTTGGAGGTAGAATGTCCCTGGGTTCAATCCCAGTACCAAAAAAAAAAAAAAAAAAAAAAAAAAAAAAAAAAAAAAAAAAAAAAAAGAAAAGAAAAAGAAAAAAGACCTTCAGGATTTCTAGTGGAAATTCTTAATAGTGGACATACCTTTTATTGGATTTGATTAAACAATAATACAGCTCACAAGAGAGATGAAATTTAGGTTTATATTCAAAAGTAAACAGTGAAGTATGGTGGCATCGCTTTGCACAGAAAAGCATCATTGAAACGGTAGGCCCCCAAAACACGTTAAGTACAAGGTACGTTATAGACACTCTTTTGTGCTGCAGAGATTAAACCTGAGGGTCAGCTATGTCGTGGTCGCCCACCCCAGGTACTCAGTCGCTTACAGTTTCAGAGGATTGAGTGACATTGGCTGAAAAGGGCAATTTTGGTTTTCTTCCTTGTAAAATTCTCAGTAAACAGAGTGCTTTTTATCTCACAGGAAGCAAAAGAATTTGGATACTGGAAGACCCAGGTGCTATGATGTTCCATGAAAGAGTTATTAGGCAATTCTTGACTGTGTCGTAAGATAGGGTCCAGCAACTAGCTCCGGTCTCCTCTGCCTTCCGCCCCTCCTGTACTTAATACGGGAGTTGTGTTATTAGTCCATGTGACTGCTTAGCCTTCTTAAGCTAAGAGGCTAAGAATAATGGATTCTGCTTACTGTCTTTCTTCAATGGAGAGGAAATTCCAGAGATTTTCCTACTCAAACTACTGCATACATTTAGTTCCTTTGTTCCTAAATGGATTGTTTATAGCAAATAACAGGAAATACTATTTACTAGTTCCAGGAGTAAGTGGAAGTCGTGGATTCCTGTTCTCATTTCTGCCTGGGCCACCGCCTTTTTTTTTTTTTTTTCAGGGTGGGGGAGGTATTGGGGATTGAATCCAGGGGCATTCTGCTACTGAGCTACACTCCTAACCCTTTTTATTTTTGATTTTGAAACAGGGTCTTCCTAAATTGTTGAGGATGGCCTTTAAACTGCAATCCTCCTTTCTCAGCTTTCCAAGCCCTCTCAAAAGCACAGATCTAGCTTTTGTTTTTTGTTTACTTTGAGGTAAAAATTTAACAATGATGATATGCACAGTTCTTAAGCGTGTAATTTGGTGAGTCTGACAAATGTATTCATCTGTATAACCAGTATCCTAGGGACGATAGAGCATTGTCCATCCTTCTAGAAAGTTCCCTCGTCTATGCCATGCTGATCAGACTTCTATCCTCACGATGGGTTTGCCTGTTCTCAAACTTCATATGTATCCCTGTGTCTTGTCTTTGTTTGCTCAGCGTGATGCTTCTGAGCTTCGTCGCTGTCTTGGGGGTGTGAGTATTTTGTTCCTTTTTCTTGTTGTGCAGTACTGCATGGTCTGGATGTATCACAATCTGTTTATCCATTTACCCGAGGACACACTGCTTGACACTGCTTGAAAGTGCGAGTCTATCGTGAAGAAAGTGGCTACGTACATCCTTGTACCTGTCTTTGGTGGACGTACGCTTTCATTCCTCTTGGGCATATCCCTGGAGAGGAACTACCAGGTCAACCCACCTCATTTTTCAGCCCCGAGGAAGCTACGCGACATCTGTCCGTCTCACCCTCCGTAGCAAGGTGGAGGGACAGTGACATCTGCTGCCCTCTCCAGCACAGCAGCTTTGAGGATGCCCTTTGCTCTTCTCAGAAAGGAGATGAGGGACTTTCAGAGATGCTGCGGTCAAAACTCACCTGGTCATAAAGACCTTGAGGTGCCCTTTACACAGCCGTGTGACCTCGATATAAATCTTAGCAGTGAGGGGGGTGGTGTAGGCCTGTAACCCCAGTACTTGGGAGGCTGAGACAGGAGGATCTCAAGTTCAAGGCCAGCCTCAGCAACTTAGCAAGACTTTGTTTCAAAATGAAAAATAGTGCTGGAGGTGTACCTTGCCTCGGGGTTCAATCCCTGGTACCACCAATAAATAAATAAATAAATAAATAAATAAATAAATAAATAAATAAATAAATAAAAATTAAGTGCCACTCACTCCCCCGTTAAAGTGTAGTTGTCTTTTTAGTGTTTAGAATGCAAGAGCTTTCTCTGCATTCTAGATGGGAGATGTTTATCAGATATATGCTTTGCTAGTATTTTATCCTATTTTGTTGTCCTCTCAATTTTTTGATAGTGTCCTTTAAAGCATAAGGTTTTTAGGTTCATTTTTTGTTTTTTTATTTTTTTGCCACACTGGGGATTGAATGCAGTGCCGCCTGCTAGGCTAGTGTTTTACTACTGTAGAGCTACATCCTCAACCCTCTTAATTTTTGTTTTATTCTGAGATAGGGTCTTGCTAAGTTGCCCAGGCTGGCCTTGAACTTGGAATTCTCCTGCCTCAGCCTCCTGAGTAGCTGGGATTGCAGGCATGACCCACCACAGCCAGCACTGTGTGTGTGTGTGTGTGTGTGTGTGTGTGTGTGTGTGTGTGTGTGTGTGTGTGTGTATTAGTGGGGATTGAATCCAAGGGCATTCTCCTGAGTTATACCTGCAGCCGTATTTTATATTCTTTTTTTTTTTTTGGTATTGGGGATGGAACCCAGGGGCATTCTACCTTCGAGCTACACCCCCAGCCCTATTTTTTAATTCTTTATTTTGAAACAGTGTCTTACTAAGTTGTGGAGTGCCTCACTAGGTAGCTGAGGCTGGCCGTGAACCTAGCTCCTCCCAAATGCTGGGATTACAAGTGTGCACCACCACAACCGGCTATTCTTTGTTTTTGAAACAGGGTTTTGCTAGGTTGCCGTGCTGAGGATCTTGCTATGTTCCTGAGGTTGGTCTTGAACTTGTGATCCTTCTGTCTCAGCCTCCTAAGAACTGGGATTACAGGTATGTACCACCATGCCTGGCTAAATTTTCAGTTTTGATAAAGTGCAAATTGTCCCACAAACTCTAGTATCCACTCTGACCTGAGATGGGTATGACCCTCTTCCCTTGACAGTGCTCCGTGCCCAGGGCTGGTCATTAGCAGATGTCACCTGTACTGCACACTCCCAGAATCAGCCTTCTTTGAGGCGGGTGTAGACCAAAAATAAACACATGCAAGCGGTCCCAGCAGGAGCTGGTGAAATACTGTCTGCCATGAAGTCAGGATTTAGCTAAGAGGAAAAGATGTCTTCTTTGGTTTTCAAGAGCTGTGTAGCTACCTCACGAAGCCCTAACTGACAAAAGCAGCCAAGTCCACCCCTGCCAGCCAGTGGCCCCGAACTTGCGCATGCTCAGTAACGCAGGACGTGGAAGCGGGTGGACCCTGTGCACACGGCTGGCCTTTCTCAGTTGGCTGCAGGAGGACAGAGGGCGTTAACACAATCGGCTGTTTCCAGACTTGCCCTCACTCATCAATCCTCACACCTAGGCCGGCAATGCAGTCGCTGCACAGATCAGGAAACTGACGCTTAGAAAGCTTTGGGCCATCTATCTTTTAGGTAGTGGAATCAAGATTAAACAGAGGCTCCTCTGATGGCAAGGGCTCTCAATATCTCCCTGCTCCCAGAGCTCTGGACAGTCCCCCAGAAAACTCCAGGTTCACACGACACCTTTCTTTAAGACATCCAGGTGTGAGCGTTCACGAATTCCCCAAACTGATACTCCATAAAGATCATGGGCTATACAACCGCCCTAAAATTACTTTCTCTCCAATCTTGCTTTATTCCAACTCCTTTGGAACTTATGTTTGCCTTACAATTATCCCGGGCATTGGGTGGAGGTGGACATATGGCTTATAACAGCCTTAAAGAGGTGTAGAAAGAACACCCCCACATGTGCCCTATAATGTGTCACTTGTCATGCATGCTGGTCATTCAGCCCCAAGTGTGTGCATGTATGCGTTCAGTTCATGTCTCGTCCACATGTGTTTAACCTGCATCCCCTGGGGGGTGTAAGTGCAAACCCACGAGGGCTATGCTTTATGTTTTTCTATATCCCCAATAGCTGGCAAGATGCCTTATAACAAAATAGATGCTCAACAAGTTATGTCCAGTGAAAAGATCCTGATGCTGTGGAAAACGGCTACTCTACTTGGGAAACATCTGAAACCAGGCAAGTTATTTGCACAAGTCTCAACTTCTGTGTCTTTAAATGGGGTCCATTAATGTGTGCTTGTGCCCTGTGAAGTGCGTACAAAGATCAAATTACATGGTGAAGGAGAAATGCTTTTGTGTACAATACTGTGCTATAAAGACACAACTTAAGCCAGGTGTGGTGGTGAATACCTGTAATCCCAGTACTGGGGAGGCTGAGGCAGGCATTTTTTTTTTTTTTTTTTTTTTGGTATGAGGGATTGAACCCAGGGGCATTCTACCTCTGAGCTATTCTTATTCTTTATGTTAAAACAGGGTCTTGCTAAGTTGCCGAGGGTCTCCCTAATTTGCTGAGGCTGGCCTTGAACCTGCTATTTCGTTGTTGTCATCCTCAGTCCACCAACACCGTGAGTAGCAAGAAGAGGCTAAATATAAGGACCCACAGGAGATGCTAAGGAAGCAGAATTAGCCTTAAGACTAGACCAGGACGCTTAGGATAAACACAGGATAAAGGTCTTCCTAACTAACCAGAAAGCAGATAGAAGGAGGAGGATTAGAACAAAGTAGTGTCTACGTCAACAAACAGACTGCCAGCCAGGAAGGGGTCTACAGTGACCTGCAGTCAGCGAAAGGCGGAAAATAGAGAGGATTCTTGTCATTCTCCAGCAAGACAGGGTGTTTATGTGAAAAGGGAAATAAATAGAAATCAAAACCATTTTCCTACTAGGAAGATTTTAGGGGATGATTCTTAGGCAACAACCAGACGTTCAACTCTTGAGGGCCGACCCTATTAGAAAAATCCAGCTACAGGCTCAGGAATTTGTAAGCAGATCACAAAAAATCTGGCCATCCTGGAATATTTCGTTCCTCTCTCTTTCCACTATTAAAGAGAACAAGCTTTCTCTCCTTTTGTGGTTTCCCCCGCTATTTAATCCTCTTCTCTTGGGTGGGTGTCCGGGGGTGGAGCCTTATCTTAGGCCTTATCTCAGTTGCCTTTTTCCCCTCTGAGATTTTCTGTCCTTATTAAGTCTTCTTAATTTTATTTTGTTTTTTTAAAAAATAAAGGGATGAGGGATGAGTCCCCTTCAACTCCATTCAGACACAGCTTCTAATGCCACACAACATTCTGTCAGTTCTGTGCCTCTGTATGACAGTCATTGCCCTTCTTGGGGAAAAATTAATACTTTGCTTTTTTAAAAATTTTTGGTGCTAGGGATTGAACCTAGGAATATTCTATCTCTGGGCTACACCCCCAGCCCTATTTTTATGTTTTATTTGGAAACAGGGTCTTGCTAAGTTGCTAGCTTCAAACCCATGATCTCAAGTCTTCCAAGCACTGGGATTACAGGTGAGCTCCACCATGCTCAGCAATACTTTACTTTTTAAAAATGACTTGCTTTCTATTAGTAACTCCTGACATTTTCAAAACTTTGATCATTTGAAAAATGTATTGTAAAAGTTCACAAAGGAAAGTTAAAGCCTCTACTATAAGCAATATGCTGGAAGACAAAACAGTGTAGAATCTTAAATCTTAGGAAAACAACAACAACAAAACAGATCTAATTTCCTTGAGTGCCTTTCTCTGGTTTAGTACTTGAATTTTTCCCCTACCTGGGCCAAAATATATAGACAAGACTATTTTCCAGGAGACGACGTGGTGGCGCTATGACAGCCAGCCACACGGCCCACTCTTTCCACTCATCTCTGGAGGCCGAGCAGGTGAATGGCTGCAGCTTTTCTCCAGACAGTGTCCAGACAGTAAACTCAGCTGGAAATTCGCAGGTCCTGCAACTACCGTAGTCATACTTCATTTTTTTTTTTTGTGGTGATGTGGATTGAAACCAGGGGTATTCTACTTCCAAGCCACAACCTTAGCCCTATTTTATTTATTTATTTTTATTTTGAAACAAGATCTCATCAAGTTGCTGAGGGAGGCCTTGAAACTGTGATCCTTCCGCCTCAGCCTCCCAAGTGCTGAGATTATAGGCCTGTGCTGCCTTAACAAGGTGATGTGAAAGCCTTCCTATGTCATCACACAGTGACCTACAGTGCTGTTTTGAGTGGCTGCAAAGGGAGACGTTCATTATTTATTTATTTATTGGTGTTGATTTCTGCTTTTGATTTTATTCATAGACTCAATTCAGACCACAATGCCTTGAACTAAAAACTAAGATGGATTAATGTGGTAAATATTGAGAAGGTAAGACAGTGGTATAATGGTGAGATGAAGAATGGGGAGGTAGCCGGGCGTAGTGGCGCATGCTTGTAATCCCAGCATTTGGGAGGCTGAGACCGGAGGATCCAGGTTCGCCGCCAGCCTCAGCTACATAGTGAGGCCCTCCGCAACTTAGTGAGACCCTGTTTCAAAATAAAGAATAAAAAATAGGGCTGAGGGTGTAGCTCAGAGGTAGAATGCCCCTGGGTTCAATCTGCAGTACCGCAAAAAAAAAAAAAAAAAAAAAAAGAATGGGGACATCCCTGACACCCAGCGCTTGCCCATTTCATTGGTGTAAATGCTCCTGTCTTGGCCAGTTTCAAGATAACAGTTTAACAGCTGGCTTGCAAGCATGAATATTTAACAATTGACTCTCTGAAGTCAGCTCAACTTTACAGGAAATCTTAGCTAAAAGTCCTTTGGTTATGACAAGCTGTCTGAACAAGCAATACCGGTGGGATTTCTGGGAATGAAGGTGAACCTTGATTCTAGCACCTTTACATAGTTTTGTATTTTGAATCTGGAGGTGTCAAGTTAAGAGGAATTGGGGCAGCTAGATGCCTGAAGACCTAATAAGGATTATTAAGATAGTATTAATGTAAGCCAGGTGTGTAGTGGCATATGCCTGTAATCCCAGTACTTGGGAGGTTGAGACTGAGGCAGGAGGATCACAGGTTCCAGGCTAGCTTCAGCAACTGAGCAAGCCCCTGTTTCAAAATAAAAACTAAGCTGGGCAAGATGATGCAAACCTGTAATTCCAGTAATGAAGAGGCTGAGACAGGAGGATCACAGGTTCGAGAACAGCCTCAGCAAGTTAGTGAGATTCTTATCAACCTAGTGAGATTCTGTTTAAAAATTAAAATAAAAATATGGCTGGGGGGTGTGGCTTAGAGGTAGAATGTCCCTGGGTTCAATCCCCTGTAGTCCCAGACCCTCCAAAAATGTATTAATGTAACAGTAGTTAATGTAGAATGGATACACTGGCAATTCCACACTCTTTGAACGGCCAGATGTGGGGATGGCTAAGTTAACCTTACTAAGGCTCTATTTCTTTATCTGTTCATGGGAATCACAATGTTGCCACAGCGGGGCTGGTGCTAGGACTAAAAACATCACACGTAAAGCATACAGTAAGCACACAGTAAACATTCCACAAATGTTGGCTGCCTTCCCCCACTTAGAAACTGTACTCTGGATATTGCTACCCCTAAAGGAAAGGGGTAGCAATAATATAAATTATTTGAACAGCTTATTTTCAAGAATTTAATCGTGTCTTTCTTTAAATTTCTGATCTCTGTGACTTAAAACCAGGGTTTGGCAAACTGTGGCCCAAGTCTGGCCTGGTTTTGTAAATAAAGTCTTACAGAAACTTTCACTTCCAACAGAACATACAGCACCACAGGCTCATGGGGTGCTGGGACTGTGTGTATACCACAGAGACAGGAGCAGCGCGACAGGGATCTGATGGCTGCAAAGGCCGAGGTGGTACTATCTGGTCCTTTACAGAGAAAGTTCACCAACCCACAGTTTAAACCATGCTAAGCTTTTCCTTACGTGAATACTTTTTTTTTTTTTTAAACACAGTTTTAAAAGAAAATAAAACCAAGATAGGCCACGAAAAAGACGAGAAAAGAAGATTCTCCCAGAAATTGCAAAAACAAGTATTGATTCTAAGAAAATCTAAGAAATAAACCCTAGGATGCAGCTGAGCTCTGATTCCATCTAGTCAAAAAAGCAAACCTTAAAAGGCTACTTCAGAAATGAAATTTCCTACAAGGCGACTCTTTCTTCTGACCCAGAAGTGCACTTTGAATATGGAACTTGGAAGAGTGAATTTAGGAGGTAGAAACAGGGAATATTATTTATAACCTGGCAAAGAAAGTGACTGGAACCACATCAGTCAGGCGAAATAAGCGGATCTCTCTAACTACAGGTAAAATAACATTCCGAACATTGAAAAATGTACACAATCAAAACTGGGCATGGTAGGGATTTAAGAAACCATTCCCCCTGCTAATTTTTGATGTTTACCTGGAATGTTCTTTAAGCAGCAAATAACTTAACCAATGATCTCGACAGACTGAACATGATACATCTTTACCACAACATAAATTAATTCTCTCGGTGGGAAATTGCTAAAATAGGTAAGGTGTCATAAAGATTAGATTTCTTTCTGTCTGAAGGAAAGGAAATGATTCCATTTCTTCCAAACATTCTACCATGGAAAATAATAAACTCTCGCTTTAAGCTGTCTTTATTTTCCGCGTGTTCTGAGGCACCCGTTACTAATTAGGGCAGTCCTATGTATCTGGTGTTGGACATAAGTCAGTCCACATTACCTCAGGTATGAAATGCACCCAGCTTGAGATTGGGTCTACAATTCTTATTCTGCATGAGCAGCTCTGCCGTGATGCTCTGCCTCACACTAGGCCCAAAGTAATGGAGCCAGGCGACCCTGGACGAAATCTCCACAACCATAAGCCAAAATAAACCTTTCCTCCTTTAAATGGACTTATCTCAGGTACTTTGTCACAGTGACAGAAAACTAACACATTCCCCTTAGAGAATAACGGTGTATATCAAAGCCCTGCATTACAGAAATTTGTGAGGCAGAGACAAGAGGATTGTAGATTCAAGGCCAGTCTCAGCAACTTAGAAAGATCCTGTTCTCAAATAAAAACAAAAACAAAAACAAAAAAAATAGGGCTGGGGTGTAACACACACACACACACACACACACACACACACACACACACACAAACGTGTTTTAAGTTTGTTTAACGCAGCATTTTATCAACTTTGTTCAACACAGCAAACTTAGGAATCCTTTTCCCCCTACTAATATTTTGCAAAATTAAAATTCTAAAACACATTTTGAAAACCATGGCTGTGGTCATCTTCCTTGATGGGAGCTGGATGAAAAGGAAACATATGAACCCTAAGAGAAGGACAGCTGGACTCCCCGCGAGGGTCGATGCCAAGAGGCGGTGGTATGAAGGGAGCAGTTCCCTTCGCTTTCCTGCAGAATCGACCAAGACCTCTGCTCAGGTCCTGCCGCCTCCTCTGCCTCTCTGACACTCGGGTGGTCAGGGGCCTGGCAGGCTTCTCCCTGCCCTGCAGCCCTTGCAAAACACAGCTCCGCTGGGTTGGAGCACTCCACCTCTCCCTCTTCCCCAATAACTCTGCTCCTCCCTCCCCTCCTTCCTGATCCAGCCCCATTTACTTGTCCAGGGGGCCTCTCCCGCTCAGGCCAGCCTCTCTTTGGAGGCCCTCAAGTCACTACTCCTGATGACAATTTTGTATTTATTTGTCTATTTCTTTAATGAATGACCGATTATACTCCTGCTAGGGGGGGGGGTGGAGGTGGGGGTGGGGAATCTACTGCTGCTTCTCAGACTGGACACAGAAGGGAAAAGAGGCAGAGGTCCTGGCGTGGAGGGGGAGGCGGGGCTGAGGGAGCTCAGCTCAGGGTCCTGGTGCCCTCTGGTCTGCCCCCAACCTGAAGGGCAGTTTGGGAAATCAATTGAATTTGGGAGAGACGTACTAGGAAGCCCACTGGTTACAGATCTGAGCTCCATCCCCTAGTTCAGCTTTATGCAGTAATGGAGTTGATACCTTGCTCTTCCATTCTGTCTCCCATTTTATTTACTTGTTTGTCTATTTGTTTATTTCAGTTCTAGGAATTGAACCCCGGGACGTTTGACTTCTGAACTACACCCCAGCACTTTTTTGGTTCTTATTTTGAAACAAGCCTTGCTAAGTTGCTGAGGCGGGCTTTGAACCTGTGATCCTCCTGTCTCAGCTTCCCAAGCATTGCAATCACAGGCGTGCGCCATTGCACCCGGCTCCATTTTATGTTATTATATTTTCTTTTCTTTTCTTTTTTTTTTGGTGGTTCTGGGGATTGAACTCCGGGGCATTCTACCTCTGAGCTACACCCTCAGCCCTATTTTATTTTTTATTTGGAAATAGGGTCTTTAAGTTGCTGAGAGCCTCACTAAGTTGCTGAGGCTGGCCATGAACCTGCGATCCTCCTGTCTCAGCCTCCCAAGCATTTTGATCACAGGCATGCATCACCACGTGCGGCTCCATTTTATTTTTTAATCACTTCCAGAGCTGGGAGGATGCCAACATCCCTCACGAGGGGTAAGACCCAGAGCGAGACAGGCCCCTCTGCTCACTCCTGTGGTTCAGAGGGGCCATGTGGTTTGGTTCCTAATCATTTCAGTATGAGAAACCTCCAAATAAGCACGAATAAGGAGGGCGGTGAGGAGCCTCCCTGTGCCCATCATCGGGCTTCTGCGGTGACCTGCACACGGCCATCTTGTTCTATCATCTCCTCCGCCTGGCTGCGACAAGCCCGAGACGTCACGCCGCTTTGCCTGTACGCAATGGTAAGGCCTTTAAAATACCTATAGACCACTCTTCCATCCATGTCGGTAATCTATGACCATTTCTTCAATACTAAATAGAAGGCTCAATGGACACACCCTGAAGAGACCAGCAGAGTGTCTCCAGCATATGCCTCTCTCTCTCCCTTCTCTCCTTCTCCTTCTCTTTCTCTCCCTCCCTTTCCTCCCCCCCCCACTCACCTGTGGGCGTGCTGCTTCGGAATGAGGACGAGGGGGTGATGGGCGGGGTCACGGGGGGAGTAAGGCTTCCGCTGCTGTGGCGGGGTGGGGTGGACACATTCCCTCGGGACACGGAGCTGGTCAGGGTCAGGGACAGCTTCGGCTGAATCTTCTTCTTGAGGGACTCCTGCTCTCGGCGGGCGGCGTCCGTCATGAACCTGAGGGACAGTGAAGGCGGTGAGTGGGAGGACGCAGGACGGACAAGGGCCTGGCCCGAGAAAGGAGCTCGGTCACAGGTCAGTGCCAATTACAAAGTCCACCATAGCTTCCCTTTCCTTTACAACAAAATGATCTAGCCTCCTGGGGGTGGGCTCGCCCCTTCCTTCCTTCCTTCCTTCCTTCCTTCCTTCCTTCCTTCCTTCCTTCCTTCCTTCCTTCCTTCCTTTCCCTCCCTTCATTCCTTTCCCTCCCTCCCTTCCTTCCTTTTCCCTCCCTTTCTTCCTTCCTTTCCCTCCCTCCCTTCCTTCCTTCTTCCCTTTCCCTTCCTTCCTTCCTTCCTTTCCCTTCCTTTCCCTCCCTCCCTCCCTCCCTCCCTCCCTTCCTTCCTTCCTTCCTTCCTTCCTTCCTTCCTTCCTTCCTCTCTTGCTTGCTTTCATACTGGGGATCAAACCCAGAGCCATTCTCCCTCTGAGCTACATCCCCAGCCCTCTTTTATTTATTTTGAAATACAGTCTTGTTAAGTTGCTGAGGCTGGCCTCAAACTTGCAATCCTCCCCCCTCAGCCTCCCAAGTACTGGGGTTACAGGTGTGTGGCACCACACCTGGCTATAGCTGGCTGTTTTTAATATTCCTCGGAGTCCGGTCCAGGCAAATCCTCCTTGCTGTGAAACTTCCACACGCACACAGACCGGCGCCCATCACAATATCTCAGTTTCAAGATTTCCTCTCGCTTGGAAGGTCCTCTCTCCTTCCACCTACAAAGGGCCCACCCATCGATGAAGCCCCACAGTCCTGAACCGGGTGCACCCTTCCTCTGGTTCTTGATGCTCATTCCCCATAACACATACAGTCTCATGAAAACCCTGATTCTTTTTGCATTGCTCTAGGTTCCCATAATGTTGTTTGGATTTTAAATTCTCCCTTGGCTTACCAGTCTTGCTTCCCTGGCCATGAGAGCCAGCACAGTGCCAAGCCACCTGGGTAAACACCTGCAGAATGGCCACATCAGTCTTCCCCAGCAGATTCGAGAGGAGGGGACCGAGCAGTACAAGGAGGCTCACTGCCCAAGACCTGTTTACCTTCTGATTTTCATACTCAGAAAAAGACCACATTTCCTGCTAGCTGCACTTTGGAAACTTCCAAGTTATTCTACCAACACTTGTCTCATGTTAGTGACATTCAAACTTTGTTCTTTTCCCCCTGTACAATCTAACATTTCACGATCTCATGTAATATGAGACGCAAAACAATCTATGAAAACGGTACCCCACGCCTAACGGACACACATCTTTTTGTGCCATGGGTGGGCAAGCTTTGTCAGCTGCATTCTTGGACCTCACAATGGAAAGCACGGCGATCAGGGTATATGAAAGCCTTTGTGTCATAAAACAAACACCTGTGCCCACCTAGGCAGAGCAGCGGAACATGACCCCTTCAAGCCTCTCCAGTCCCTGCCACCGTCAGTCGTGTTCTGACGAGTTCAGTACGATTCATTGTAAACTAATTCCGTTGTACTTCACTGCGATATTTTACCCAAACTACTTTATGTAGTGCCTACAAACTTTAGTATTTTTCTTCACTACTCTAAGGAAGTTTTGGAAGTCGACAAATAGTTCTTATGCCTGGTGAAAGCTTAGAGTCAATTAAACACCCAATGAAACAACATTAATACTGTTACAGTGTCTTAAAAGTCCTACATGTATGCTCGGAACCGGATGGTACACTTCTTGATTGGCTTCTGCAACCCAATGCAGATACATAAACTGGATTTTATATGTTGCACTGCACTGTAATAAAGCTACATGTGCTGCCTTGGGCTCTTAGGTTTTGTGCTACAAGATGGTGGTGATTTAGAAAGAAGAAAGGACCATCCACGGTGAAGGGAATTGTTTGCACCTGGCATCCAGGTACTCATTTAGTTTTCAGATGCAAAATTGGTTCTACAGCTCTTAAGCTTCTTTTCCCCCCTCCCTCCTCATAAACCTCTACTCAAAATATACACTCTCAGAGAAAAGCAAGAAACCGGTGCTTTCGTTTATTATTCTAAGTAGACGATACTAACTAGCATAGTGCTGAGCTTTTCAAATTAAGTTCCAGTGTACCAGGAAGTGGGCAAAATCACAAATAAACATGGAACTTCTTCCATGAAGACTGATTGTCCTCAATGGTGGTAATCCAAACCAGCTTATCAAATAGTAAAATAAACAGATATGCTACAGGAGAGAAAAAACAAAAACAGTTACATCTTGCATTTTAGTTAAGAGCATGGTATTTGGAGCCCAGAAGGCCACGGTTCAAACTCTGTGATTTCAGGCAATCTTTCTAAGCCTTAGCTTCATTCTCTGTAAAATGAGAATACAGGTGAAAATTTCCTTATCCGAAGTGCTTGGGACCAGAAGAATTTCAGATTTTAAGGTTTTTAAGATTTTGGAATATCTGCATAGACTTTACCAGTTGAGTGTTCCTAATCTGCAAATCTAAGTTTCAACTTAGATGTCAATTTTGGAACATTTTGGATGAAGGATGCTCAGCCTGCAATAATTGTAGGTAAAGAGTTAATATACATCTCTCTTTAAATCTTCATGAAAATTTGATCTTTGGTTAACTTTGGCAACCTGCTGAATATGTCAACTGTGCTACTGGGAGACCCTACTTACGTGATAGCAATCACTCCTGCACAGACCTGGAGAAACTAGACAGGAACCCTGGTACCCTGATCTGGGCTTCCTGCCCCACAGGATTCTGGGAGCTCCACCGGAGAGTTACAGGGACTTTGACTACTGTGTGGTGGACGGCTGCCTCTCTGCACTGGAACAGACCAATGCACCCTGCTGGCAAGCTGTGGCACTGTCCTCTGTCCTTCTGAATGGACCAGTGCCCTCTGTGGCCCCGGGTCATCTTGAGTCCCAATGTTCATGACCCAAGTGGGTGACCTGCTAGAGGGCAGGGCAATGACAGTGCCACTTTGGGGGACAGTGTGAAGATTAAATGTGGGGATGCGCCTGTCATACAGTAAGTGGCAGAAGCTCTTACTGTCTTATAAAGCACTACAATGTGGCTGTGTGTCTATATTTTGTCTATCTTCCCCTCTTTATTGAATTGAACCCAAGAGTGTTCTACCACTGAGCTATACTCCCAGCCCGTTAATGTTTTTTCAAAAAATTTTGAAACAGGGTCTCACTAAGTTGCTGAAGCTGGTCTCAAACCTGCAATCCTCCTTTCTCAGCCTCCCATGTACTGGGATTACAGGTGTAGGCCACCATACCTGCTTTTAACTCCTTCCTTCATTTCCTTTTTTCTCTAGATATATGTACTCCTCCTCCTCCTCCTCCTCCTCCTCCTCTTCCTCCTTCTCCTCCTTCTTTTTGGTACTGGAGATTGAACCCAGGGTAGTCTATCTCCAAGCCACACTCAGCCCTATTTTATTTTTTTATTTGAGACAGGGTTTCACTAAGTTGCTGAGGCTGGCCTCAAACCTGTGATCTTCCTACCTCAGTCTCCCAAGTACGAGAATTATAGGCATGCGTTGTGCAACCAGCTTTGACTCCACTTTCCTGAGGCTGTGCTGTTTGTCTGCGGTTCTAAGAACACCTGCTAGGTGCCTCTTGTTCACCAGAAATTCCATCTGCAGAGCCGAGGCCCAGAGCACATATATCTAGGGGTCAGAAACTCATGCCAAAATCAACTACAGAGACTTTAGTCTTCTCTCAAGTTAAAAAGTATCAATAACTCATGCTTCTTGTTTTAAGATAAATACAGTTCAGATATATAAAATAACCATCAGCAACCATAACACTCACACACACACACACACCCATAGGGGTTGGGCCAGCTACAGATGGCAGTCTGTCTTGGAATTCCATTTGCAGCATGGAAGAGCGAGGCACCCATGTTAAAAGCATTAAATGTGAATGCAGTCGTCCAATACTGCCGACACCCTCCCTTCCTCCTCCCCTCCCTCCCTCCCTCCCTTGTGGATTGGTAGCTGTGAACTTGGACATACAGCTGTAAATCACAGCAGCCTTGCCATATACATAGCTGCGCAATTTATCTCCAGTGACAACACACACACACACACACACACACACACACACACACACACACACCAACGCCATGGGAGCACTGGTTAAAATGGGCTCCTGCCCCGTTTCCCCCATGCTTACTCCTCTGCTTTCCCTTGTTAACTGTGACTTTACCCATAGATTTTTTCTTTTTGAGACTGACTATAAAGTTTTCAAGAATCGTTCCATCAACACAGCTATTCCTCAAAGGTGGGCAGATGTCTGGTGGCGAGGAATCTTCTGGGGAGACAAGTTTCCAGAGAACCCACTGCAGAAGGGGAAAAGGCTGGGATTTGAGCCAAGAACAGAAGCCTCGGTCACCTGGCTCTGGCCAGAAAACCAGACAGAGCCAGTTCCATCTCCAAGACAGCTGCGCTCCACACATCCCTGCTGGGGCACAGCCTGGGCCTTCCCACCACCAGGGCTGGAAAGTTCTCCCTGCATTCTCCTGGCCAAAGGGGAGTGAGGGTGGGGATGGAAGTCCTGTCTCTCAGCTCTGAGGGCTTTGACCGGATGGGGGATCTTTCCTGAGCCCTTTGGTAATCACAGTTGGCACGAGGTATTGGAGCAGGAAGAAATCGTGGTTAAATCGAATTGCCCAGTCTGATCTCATTTTTCACAGTAACTACAGAGGTGGGGTGACCTGCTCAAGGTCCTGTGGATGCAAGTGGCGGGGCTGGTGTCAGAGCCCAGCTAGGCATGGGGGCTCTGAATCCAATACTTCTAAGGAGAACCCTGTGCTTCCTTGTTTGTGCTTCAGTCATGTGATGACTGTCAAAGTTGAAAGCCTTTGAGGAGCAGGGATCTGAGGCCCCAGGGAAGTACCAGGAGCTCCAGATTGTACTGATGTATGTGTAGGAAGTGTGTGGTGTGAGGTAGGGATTGCAAGAGGCTCCTCCTTGAACCTCGGCCAAGTCCTACTGGGCAGGTGCTTGTGCTGTGGCCCCAGGGGGCTTTGTTTGGGGAATGGCAGGTGGTTATACCCATTTCTCTGGTTTCTCTCTGCTTTGCCCTGCTACCTGATGGCAGAGGTGTAGAGCTGGCTCCTCCTGGCTTGTGAGAGCTGACAACTTAATCTTTAGCAATTTTGTAAGCTATCTGTAAAACAGCCATTATGAAAAATTAAAGTATAAGCCAGGCATGGTGGCACACACTTGTAATCCCAGTCCTTAAGAGGCTGTACGAGAATGGTAGGTTCGAGGTGACTTAGTGAGACCCTATCTCAGAATAAAAGATAAAGAAATGGCTGAGGGTGTATATCAGTGGTAGAACCCTGTAGGGTTCAATCCCCAGTGCCCGCCCATACACACGCATGCACACACAGACACAAAATTATGTAATATTATAATCAAATCAACGATATTAAGCAAATATGTCTAATTCAAAACTCATCACTTAATTATTTTACTATAACCTATGTTCTTGAGATTAGTCATGCTAATATTTTATCTGTTGGGTAGAATGACTATGTAGTTGTATGCCACTACTCTGTGTTAAGAGATACCATGCCAGTAGCTCCAAATTGGTCATGGTGGGAGTGATTATACCATGCAAATTGGCAAGTATTATGAACTGGGATTATTTTTTTCTCCCCACGAGTCAGTTGTTAAATGCTTTGTAGGTGGTTTTGTGTGTGTGTGTGTGTGTGTGTGTGTGTGTGTGTGTGTGTGTGTGTATTGGACCCAGGGGTGTTCTACTTCGAAGCCACACCCCAGACCTTTTTATTTTCTGTTTTTAAACAGGATCTCTCTAGGTTGCTGAGAGTCTCACTAAGTTGCTGAGGTTGGCTGGGAACCTGTGATCCTCCTGTCTCAGTACTGAGATTACAGGTGTGTGCCATTACACATATTTTCCTTTTTTTTTTTTAATGTTGTGGTAAACAAAACACACACAAAGAAAACTACATTTGAATCAGGCTCTGTGCCTACTCACCAAAGGAGCTAATCAGGAGAGTAATGAAGAGTCAGTAGAAAAGGCTTTATTTTTTCTATCTTAGAAGTTTAAAAAGTAACACATCTCATTAAAGAACATTTCCAGAAAAAAAATTTTTATGGATTTCTGACTTGTGTTTTAAAACCTTTAAAAATATTATGGAAGCCGGGTGTGGTGGCGAACTCTTATAATCCCAGTACTTAGGAAGCTGAGACAGGAGGATTGTAGGTTCACAGACAGCCTCAGCAACTTAGCAAGACCCTCTGAAACTCAGTGAAACCGTTTCAAAATAAAATAATAAAAAATATGGCTAAGAGTATAGCTCAGAGGTAGAATGCCCCTGAGTTCAATCCCCAATAAAACACACACACACACACACACACACACACACACTATGGAATAGGTACATGCAGAGTATATGCATAGTTTAAAAAATAATAACAAAATAACAATCCATGTAGCCAAAAACCTTAACAGAACTTTTGAAGTTTGCTGAGTGAAATAACTTTTTTCCTTAAGAGAAATATTACCCAGATACAATTATGGTTGTTGATTTTTAAGCATTTTTCCTTGTAACATTATTTTTCTACTCCTAGGGAAAATTGAATGTTTAGTAAAGAAAAAAAAAAAATCCTCAGGGGAGACTTCATTCACTGTTGACTAACAGCCTGGAAATCTGCGGTCAGGCGAGGCAATGTTTTCATTTTGAAACTGAAACTGCCGTAAGATTAATTTTAACTTTGCTACAAATCAGAAATGCCTAAGTGACTTTAATTTAATACGGTCATTTGTAGTAATATTTGTTATTGCGAGGGGAAGTACATATTCCTTAAGTAAATTTTCAAGACTCCATTATAAATCTTTTAAATCCTTAGACCACACTGTTCATTCAGTCTGACACCGTAAACGTGGAAACATGAATGTAAGGGGGCCGCGGGGAGTCACGACAACTGCCGGTCCAGGGAGACCAGTTTCAACCACAAACTCAGGGAACTTACAGTATTTGCTGGAAACCAGGCAGACACTCCAGTGCCACCAAACTCTGTGGCCTAAACACCTGAGGCCTGTGTTCTGCTGGGGAAGCCACTTGGCTCCCAGCCGCACTAGAGTTTGCAGGAGCGGAAGCAACCACAGGAGACCGTGGTCTTGCTTGGAAAGTGAGAAAAAGCCCCTCACTCCACCAGGATGTGCGGTGTGGTGGTTGCTATGGGACTCTGGGGAGGGCGTGCGGTCCAGAGGTCTCTGCTGCGCGCTGTCAGAAGGCTCGTTCTGCAGCAAAGATGGGTGGCCCTGGAAGTCACAATGCTCTTTTTTCAGGCCCCGTTTTTTTCTACTTGCTAAAATGGAAGAGTTTTGGTTTTAGGGGGAGATGGACTATTTGGCTGCAATGGTCCTTCTCAGCTCAATCAGTGAATGATTCCAACAACAGCACAGTACAGAGCTGGGTGCGGTGGCACACGCTGGAAATCCCAGTACTTGGGAGGCTGAGACAGGGGGATTGCAGGTTCGAGGCCAGACTCGGTAACTTAGTGAGGACCTGTCACAAAAGAAAAAAATTAAAAAGGGCTGGTGGTGTAGCTCAGTGGTAGAGTGCCCCCGGGCTCAATCCCAGTAAACACACACACACACACACACACACACACACACACACACACACACGGCATAAAGATCTTTGAACTTCGTTTTGACCTCAACTTATCATCAGAAATGTAGCTCAGGGCCACAGAGGAAGCTTGGTGGTACAGCGTGTAACTAGCATTGCCTAGGTTCGATTGCTAGCTCTAGGAAAAAAAGAAAAGGAAAGGAAACATCTCTCATGTCACGACTCGCTAAACACACATAGATAACTAGGTTCACAACCTACAATTCTGACATCCCCAAAGCTCTGAAAACTGGAAATTTTTAAATAAGTTTGGTACCAAAACTCATTGGAAGACAAAGCCTGAGCTGAACTGCTGAAAGGCTATTTACATACTTTATCATATCTGGTATAAATCTTCATGTGCTTGAGCGTGAGGCTGCCTCATACTTTGCTGGGAATATGATGCAATAAAATATGTAGCATTTGCATTATATTACCTTCATGAAGTTTGGAAATTATTTACTATGAAACATATCATGATTGAAGGATACATTTTTTTAAATAAAAATCTGAAACAAAAATTTCAAGACAAAAAATCAGATATACTATTTCATTTCAATAAATATGCTGGTCATCATACACACACACACACACACACACACGCGCGCTATCACCTCTTTGTTTTTTGAATATACATCAGTTTTTAATTTTTATTTATTTATTTATTTTACAGTATGGGGGATTGAACTCAGGGGCATTCTACCTCTGAGCTACACTCCTAGCCCTATTTTTTATTCTTTGTTTTGAAACAGGGTCTCACTAAGTTGTGGAGTGCCTCACTAGGTAGCTGAGGCTGACCACGAACCCGGATCCTCCGGTCTCAGCCTCCCGAATGCTGGGATTACAAGTGTGTGCCACCACGCCCGGCTACCTCAGTTTTTTAAAACACACTTGTACTGGTGCATCGTAGTCTCATGTCATAACGTAGTTCGCGGTGACAGGGCCATACATGCACACAGCACTTGGTGAGCTCTCCCCAGGCCCCTCCCCTTCACCACACAGGATATTGGGATTAGTGTTGATAATTTCACATATGAACATAACACCAATGGAAATGTTTCCTTCATCAATTCTCCCCACTGCCACCACCTTCCCCTAGACACCCTCGGTCTCTCCCTGGGGTTCCCCTCCATGATCTAAAGTCTCTCTTGTATCCGGATTACTCCCTAGCTTCCACATGAGAGAAAACATATGGCCCTTCACTTTCTGTGACTGGCTAATCTCACTTAACATAATGTTCTCCAGGTCCTTCCATTTTTCTGCAATTGACCTAACTTTGTCCTTTTTTTAATTGCTGAGTAGAATTCCATTGTGCATATATCCTATAATTTTGTAATTCATTCATCTGTTGATGGATAGCTAGGTTGGTTCCATAATTTGGCTATTGTGAGTTGTGCTGCTATAAACATGGATATGCATGTATCCCTATAATATTCTGGTTTCAGTCCCTTTGGAAGGATACCCAGGAGTAGTATAGTCAGATCATATGGTAGATCCACTCTTAGTTTTCTGAGGAATCTCCACACTTATCTCCATAGCAGCTGTACTAATTTGCAATCCCACCAACAGTGTAAAAAGAGTTCCTATTTCCCCACATTCTTGCCAGTGTTTATTGTTATTTGAATTCTTTGATGATTGCCATTCTGTTGGGGTTAGATGGAATCGCAGTAAAGTTTTGATTTGTATCTCACTGATCTTTAATGATGGTGAACATTTTTTCATATATTTATTGGCCACTTGTAATTCTTCTTTTGTGAAGTGTTCATTTAGTTCAATTGTCCATTTCTTGATTGGGATATTGTTTTTTTAGTTTCAAGTCTTTTAATGCCATCCCCTTTATTAATCCTTGTTTTAATTTCCTGAGCTTTTGGGGTCGTATTGAGGAAGTTTCTACTTATATGGAAGAGTTGGTCCTATTCCCTCCTTAAGCAATTTCAAAATTTCTGGGTCTTTGATCCCTCTTGAGTTGACTATTGTGCAGGGTGAGAGGTTGGGGTTTAATTTGATTTTTTCTACAAATGGATTAATCAGTTTTCTCAATACCATTTGTTGAAAAGGCTGTCTTTCTCCAGTGTATGTTTTTAGTACTTTTGTCAAAAATCAATTGCCTATAAGTGTATGGATTTGTTTCTGCATCTTCTATTCTGTTCCATTCATTGGTCTGTTTGTGTGTGTGTGTGTGTGTGCCAATACCATGCTGATTTTATTACTATAGCTCTGTAGTATAATTTGAAGTCAGGTATTGTGATGCCTCCTGCATGATTCTTATTGCTGAGAATTGCTTTGACTATTCTGGGTCTTTTGTTTTTCCATATAAATTTTAGGACTGATATTTCTGACTCTGGGAAGAATGACACAAGTATTTTAATAGGGATCGCATTGAATCTATAGATCACTTTTAGTAGAATGGCCATTTTGATTTTTTCTGTAGCAAAGATTGAACCCAAGGGCACGTTACCACTGAGCTATAGCCCCAGCCCTTTATATTTTGAGACCAGATCTCCCTAAGTGGCTCAGACTGACCTCAGACTTGCAATCCTCCTGCCTCTGCCTCTGGGGTAGCTGGGATTACAGGCCTGTGCCACCACACCCAGCAGATTTCTTGATGCACTAACAGGTCATGGCCTGGAGTTTGAAAAATATTAGTGAAAGGGTTAAACAAGTGGGTTTTGGAGGCAGACTGTCTAAATTCTAATCGTTGATCTATATACGCTCCTGCTGTGTGACTCTGGGAAGTTGCCTAGCTGCCCTGTACTTCGGTTTTCTCACCTGTAAATGTGACAATAATTGGGGGTAGCCCATAGGGTGGCTTGGGGGGTAAATGGATTAATGCTTATAAAGCACTTGGAACAAGCCCTGGTACTGTGTTTGACAAGTGTCAGTTCCTGGCTCATAACAGATGTGAACAACACCTACGCTGGGAATCTTAACTCAGAAATCTTTATCTCTGACATCTGCACCAACAGTTTGGCTTCTTCTACGCTGAGCCACTGAGTGTTGGAAGAAGGACTGCCGTGGCGAGCTCTGCAGATTCTGAAAGCAGGGAGCCCCTGGCTGGTTCTTCAGACAGCAAACTCAAGATTGAACTCCTGCTATAATCACGAGCAGACTCAAGAAGCAGTTTCAGCCAGGTACAGTGGCATACGTTGTAATCCCTGCTATTTGGGAGGCTGAGGCAGGAGGATTCCAAGTTGGAGGCTAGCCTGGACAACTAGCAAGACACTGACTCAAAATAAAAAGGGCTGGGGGTGTGGTTGAGTGGTAGGGTACTTGCCTAGCATTCAGGAGGCCCGGGGTCCACTCCCTAATATTGCAAAATAAATAAATAAGCAAACAAACCAATAAATAAGCCAGCAGGCCGGCAAGCAGTTAAAGTAGCTACAATCCAAAGGGATGGTTCCTGCCGTTAGACAATGTGTTGGAAGCCGTCTCTAACGCATACCTGTGCCTCTTCATTTTCCTGCCTTGATTCCTGCAGAGGGTGGGAGGCCTCAGGAGAGACTCCTGGAGCTCTGATGGAGGAGGCCTTCCAATCCCACCCGGGCTGGTCTCCGCTGGGGAGAGTCGCAGAGTCACACAAGGCTGTACCATGCTGCTGCCAGACCCTTTGCAGGAAAGCCCTGAGGCTGACCAGGCCTTGCTTGAAGTTCCAAGGCTTTTTATTCTGCCTCTTCAGCGGCCCCTGGGGCATTGCCATTTTTCAGTAAAAACAAATCTGTGGAACGCAGAAAGCCTTGCAGAAAAGCAGCAGGGAGCTGGCAGATAGACCGTGCCATTCCAAACTCTCTCAAAACCGGGAATTCATATGCCAGGACAACGAGATTTCTGACATGACGAGGACATCATCTAACCTTCCGGTGGGGAATCCAGCCTGGAGATTATGGGGCTTTCTTGCCTCTGGTCAGTCCTATGCACAATCCAGGGCAGGCATGGACAGAGTAAGCAAAACAACCCACGGGACGCTGGGCTAGAGGCCAGAAGAATGGTGGGTACGTCTCAGCTCGAGATCATGTGTGGCCGCCACGCCAAGGATGCGGGGACTCTTGATCTTGAAGGAACAATGACTCTCAGAACACCCATCTGGCCAGGCGTGGTGGCGCACGCTTGTAATCCCAGCATTTTGGGAGGCTGAGACTGGAGGATCCAGGTTCGCAGCCAGCCTCAGCTACTTAGTGAGGCTCTCCGCAACTTAGTGAGACCCTGTTTCAAAATAAAAAATAGGGCTATAGGGCTGGGGGTGTAGCTCGGAGGTAGAATGCCCCTGAGTTCAATCCCCAGTACCTCAATAAATAAATAAATAAAAGAACACCCATCTGCTTAAGCTGGGTGCATGCTTGTAATCCCAGTACTTGGGAGGCTGAGACAGGAGGAGTGTAGGTTTGAAGCCAGCCTCCGCAACTTAGTGAGGCTCTCAGCAACTTCAGCAACTTAGCAAGACCCTGGTTCCAAATAAAAAATAAAATAGGGCTGGGGGTGTAGCTTGGCAGTAGATCATCCCTGGGTTCCATCCTTAGTACCATACACACACACACACACACACACACACACACACACACACACACACACACACAAGAGAAAGAGAGAGAGAGAGAGAGAGAGAGAGAGAGAGAGAGAGAGAGAGAGAGAGAGAGAGAGAGAGGAAGGAGAGAATATGCACATCTGCTAATAAACCCACGGGCTGGTCTAAACCTACGGGCTGGTCTTGTCATTTCAGCAGCAACTTGAACCCGCAGAACAGTTGAAGGAGTGTTTGGTTAAAACAGCTGGCCTTAAACATGACCCTAAAAGCAGCCAGCAGAGGAACCATTTGTCAGCATCCTTCATTAACAGAATGGCCTTTGCTGGCGAAAGAGAACTTAGAAGGGGTTCTTCTTTTCTATACACAAAAGGTCGGGGGGAGGGGGAGCAAGTAAAACTGATTTCAGAAAGTTACTAGTAATGTTTCGAATAATCCTCCACTTCACTTCTCCTCCTAGAGCTATTTCTGACTTCACGATCTGAGGCCCACGGGGTGGATTTGGAAGCTTCATAAAACTTTTTGCAGTATCACCAAGACTCAGAGCCCCCTTTAACATGCTGCTATTAAAATTTTAATGCAAAATAATAAAACTAGAAGCAGCACCAGGAAAAAGCCACTCCACGTGATCAGATCAGATCACTTGTGAGAGTTTGTGGGTGTGTGGTTTTTACCTGATATTCATATTGACTGTGGGCAAGGTCTGGGAAGGTCCTTGCACACCAAACTAAAGCTGAGAAACTTGCTACATGAAGACAGGCATCGTTTCTTTTTCTTTCGTTATTCTTCTTTACTGAATGTATATCGGACATATGTGGAAAGATATAGTTTGTGGCCCTTGAGAAGCTCCAATCTAACTTTTTTTGTGTGTACTGAGGATTAAACCCAGGAGTGTTCTACCTCCGATCTATACTCTCAGCAGTATTTTTTTTTTAATTTTATTTTCTGAAACAGGATCTTGCTAAGTTACTGAAGCTGGCCTCGAACCTATGATCCTATTGTCTCAGCCTCCCAAGTATTGGGATTACAGGCATGCACCATTACACCTAGCTCCAATCTAATTTGCACATGAGGGCATGCCAATTTTATATCAGACCTTGTAGTTCATTTTGCTCATACATGTTCACTTTATTTTTGGAAACACAGAAAGGAGAAAAAAGAAGGGGTAGGTGGGGGTAAGGATGAAAAAGTGAGATAAGAGGTACCTTATTTAGAAAAGACACTCTTATTTGGTGTCTTGGCAATCATATTTTCTTTTTCTTTTTTTTTTTTTTTTTTGCGGTACTGGGACTGGAACTCAGGGGCATTCTACCTCCGAGCTATACCCCCAGCCCTATTTTTTTTTTATTCTTTTATTTTGAAACCGAGTCTCACTAAGTTGTGGAGTGCCTCACTAGGTAGCTGAGGCTGGCCGCGAACCCGGATCCTCCGGTCTCAGCCTCCCGAATGCTGGGATTACAAGCGTGAGCCACTACGCCCGGCTGACAATCATATTTTCTTTTCTGTTCTTTTCTTTTTGTGGTGCCAGGGACTGAACCCAGGGTTTCATGCATGCTAGGCAAGTGCTCTACCACTGAAGCACACTTCCAGTCCTTCTTTATTTTTTCTTTCCTACTTTTAAAGGTAGCTACAGTTAATCTATATTCTTTATAATATATTGTAGCTTGGAAATTTTTAAAAATCTTTATTTGGTGCTGGGCTTGGTGGTACATGCCTGTAATCCTAGGACTTGGAAAGCTAAGACAGGAGGATTGCAGGTTGGAGGCCAGCCTCAGCAACTTAATGAGCCCCTGTTTCAAAATAAAAAGTAAAATAGAGCTGGGTGGGGGGTAGCTCAGAGGTAGACCGCCCCTGGGTTTAGTCCCTAACACAAACCAAACCCAACCAAACCAAACCACAAAACAACAAAAGCCCTTTGAACGTAAGATATAGGAAAGGGCTCGTTTCAGAATAAAATAAGCTTTTTTTTTTTTTTTTTTTTTTTTTTTCTTCAGTGCTGGGGCTCAAACTCAGGGCCTTGAGCATGCTAAGCACATGTTCTACCTCGGAGTTATATCACCAGCCTAGGCAGTAATCCATTCTTGGGGATCCTTTCTTGCTCTTCTTTATTCTAAGACTATAATAATAGAAGAAATATGGGGAAAATTCATTCCAAGTGTTTTTGATGCAGAGAACCTATAATATGCAAGTTCATTTTATTATTAACTGATGATTCCATCATGTGTACATTATAATCCGCTGTGTGTAATAATACATTGTTATAAATTATTCTCTAGATATAGGTATTAAAAATATCTGACTTTGTCCTCTATCATTGTGCTAAAAATTCAGTTTCAAGAGATGTTGACCAAATGAATGGAATGATTAAATTTAGCAGAATCACATGAAATGTGCTGAACAGGCTGAAAGGCGATGGGTACCAGAATACCCAGACCCAGTAGCTTCTCCTTTGTAAGGGCTGTGAGAATGGTGGACAAGAATGGAGTGTCCTGTAGCCCACAGGCCACAGGGCATGTCCCTCAGCCTGCGCACCCCAGGCGACAGACCAGCGGAAACACCTCGTGAACAGCACCATTCAAAGACCGGTGCGGCTATTCTGTGCACAGTACTTACAAAGCACTTTTTTTTTTTCTTTCAAAGCAATAATATCTTTTCCTGAATTTTAGCACTCAAATGAAATCCGTGCACCAAAGCTAAGGAACTAAAATAACAAACAGCTGGGTATAGGGGGGCACACCTATGATCCCAGTACTTGGGAGGCTGAGACAGGAGGCTTGCAGGTTAAAGGCCAGCCTCAGCAACTCATCAAGACCCTGTTTCCAACTAAAAAATAAAATAGGGCTGGGGTGTAGCTCAGAGGTAGAATGCATCTGAGTTCAACCTCTAGTACCTAAACAAACAAACAACAAACAGAATCCCATCCCTGAAGATGCACTATTTCTTTGTATATTCGCAAGAAAGACTGGATATTTCCTTCACAATTATGAAATAATATAGTCACTCTACCTTAATGCAAGGTCTAATTCAGGGTCCAGCATCAACTTTCCTAAGCAAGAGGCCAGCATAAATTACCAGTGAAGCAATTATTTTGTATTTACTTTAGCTTGAATAGAGTAAACAATGGTCTTTTTCATGGTCAATACCAAGAATGAAAAAACACTTCTAAAAGACGCCACCGCAGCTCTCTGGTTTGGAAGTCGCCTCTCTTGGCCGTTTTCGACCATCTTTCTGTCGCTTTTCTACCTGCCTTGAATTGCGAAGAACTACGACTATTTTTTTAACACATGGTTTTCATTGCTAATTTGACATCCATGTAAAAACCACTGAACAAAACAAAGAAGCTGCATTTTATGAGGTTTTGTGGTGTAAAACTACAAATGGCTTTTGTGTTTTCTTGTTTTGCCTCTCCTGGAAGTAGACTAAATGACTTACTGAGGTTCCAGTATAAACTGCTAATGAGATGATGCATAATTCTGCTCATAGACTGGAAGAAGTTTAGAAACTGAAGGAAAAAAAAATTGATTTAGGCTCTCTTGGAGTTTAGTTCCAGTACAGGGCTGGGAACAGAGCCTGGTCATTTCAAATGTAGAGTTTGGAGGCGAAATCCAAATGTGATTTAGTAGGTGTTTGAGCTTAGGCAAATTATTTACTTTTTCTAGACTTGGGTCCCTCATTATAAAACACAGCTAATCCTAATACCTCATGGGCATTACTGTTGGTCTCATAGGTAAATGCACAAAAAGCACTTGGCTCCATGTAACACTCAGTATGTGTCAGGAGGCTGCTCGGAGTCCTGGCATTTCCATGGGGATTGGCCCTCTGTCCCTGACCCTCACCCAGGAATAACAAGAAACTATAAATGTAAGAGCCGTAGGACTGGATCATTCCTACACAAGAGGTCATTTTGGGAGGAAGCATAGGTCAGAAAAGGGCTTAGATAGGTACCTAAGTCTGGGATCGAAAATCTCCATTTCCATAGAAAAGCACTTCTCTGATGGCGTATGGCTGCACACTTGTGTGAGCTTTGCTTGTCCTACTATGAGGGTGGACGGAAGTCTTTCAGTGTCAAACTAAGCCATCACCTGGGGACCTAGAGCTGGAGGCTGGGACATCAGAGGTGTCTCAGTGAAACACTAGGTTGAGAAAGGAGAGGGAAGCAGAGGCGGTGGAAGAGGACTCGGTGTGAGAGGAGGTCTTGAGAGGCAGGTTTTGTTTAGGCACCTACGATGGTTCCAGCATGACTTACAATGCGCCGTGCAGCATTACCCCATCACCGCGCTCTTGCCTCGGCTGCCTTGGTGTCAGCCTTAGTCTCCCCAGCGCCAGGCTTTTGGTGGACACACGGACCAGGGAAGGGGACACACGAGCTGGAATCTGTGCGTCTCCCACTTGCACATTTCTGCTACACACAGTGTTTTTTCTTTTTTCTTTTGTACTGGGGATTGAACTCAGGGGCATTTTACCTCTGACCTATACCCCCTCCTTTTTTTTTTTTTTTTTTTGCGGTACTAGGGATTGAATCCAGGGGCATTCTACCTCCAAGCTATACCCGCAGCCCTATTTTTTATTCTTTATTTTGAAACAGGGTCTCACTAAGTTGTGGAGTGTCTCACTAGGGAGCTGAGGTTGGTTGCGAACCCGGATCCTCCGGTCTCAACCTCCCAAATGCTGGGATTACAAGCGTGTGCCACCACGCCCGGCTGAAAAATCTTTTAACACTCATGTTTGTTTTCACTTCTCCTTGTATACTGGCTTCCATATATCCACCCAAATCTTAGAAAAGTGAACACTCTCGGGCCATTTTAAGACTAGGTCAGTTTGTACATTGTCCAGAACACCTCAGAAAACTGGATTTTAACTGTAGATCCTGGGAGGTTTGGTCATTGGAAAAGTTCTGAGCTATTGTCTCCAGCAGGTTAATATGGGAACGTTTCACAGGGTCTAACAAGACTCTCCTGGGTTGCTTGGCATGGTTTTGGTTAGGGTATTGTATTGGTGTGTGTCCCAGGGTATAGTGACAGGAGGAAGGAAAGTCTCCGTGTGGGTGGCATCTGTTGGAGGATTGAGAAGTGTCCCCATCTGAAAATGCCCACAGCTTCAGTGGCATCCGGGCAGCATGTTTTGTACACGTGCATCTGATGGAAGAGGCTCCCTCTTTGTCAAAGGCGGCCTGGATATCGGGTGCAGGGGTGTCCAGAACCTTTTCTCACTCAGCAAGAAGCCCTTGGCCTGCACACTTCACAGGCAAAGGGCTTTTAAGGGGTTTGCATGGTTTATATCCGGCTGCAATCCATTAAAACTTTAATTACACTAATTAGGGATTTGGGATAATCAAGCTGGCCTCAAATGCGGGCCTGAAATCTCTGTGAAGAAAAGCTTTGCTAAATAAGCCAGCAGGATAAACAGGGTTCGCATGCATTTCTGGAGACCAGCTGATGCTAAGGAGCAGTGCGCGCCCTTGGCAGGCAAATCAGATCTGCTGCTTTAAAGAGCAGAAGGGCCAGAGGCCCTGCCAAGAAAGCCTGCCTCCGGGGTGAAGTACCGGGACATGCTTCTTATTAGGGGGTGGGAGGGGTTCTGGGGATTGAACCCAGGGGTGTTCTACCTCCAAGCTACATGCCTAGCCCTTTTTTTTATTTTTAGACACTGGGCCTTGATTCTGAGGCTGGCCTCGAACATGCAATCCTCCTGCCTCAGCCTCCCAAGTCCTGGGATTATACGCATGTGCCACCATACCTTGCATACAATGACATTCCTGAAAAGTTTAAACACCCTGATTTTGTTCCTAACAAGCAACCCATCTTTCCCCGTCTGTGCAGCCTGTGTGTGGGGTGGTGCATGTGGGGGTGAGGTGGCTAGGGGGTCTTGTGAAATACGAATTCATTTCAAAGCATTATTTAGTAGTGCTTTGGTGGCATTCCTTTTTGCCCCCAACTTAAAGGACAGCAAGAGCGTTTCTATTCTATGCAGAGCCGCACACCAGCTGACATTGTCACAGGCTGCCATGCCTCAGTTGGGACACTGGATCAGACCTTCCAAGTCAATAAACCTGCAGTGTCATTCAGCAGTGCATACTCTCGGTAACAGCGCTCCCACTTTGCCAGAGTTCTAGTTTAGCTGTGTGTGTGTGTGTGTGTGTGTGTGTGTGTGTGTGTGTGTGTGTGCATTTACATCTGTGCAGTTCTGCTACTAAACATCTTGTTCAGTTTTGAGCCTGTGTAGTTATTTTCCAGGGACTATGTTGAAAACACTTCCTTTCTTCTCCCTTTGCTCTCTTCTCCCTTATCCCGCCTTTCATGTCAAGTGATTACATAAACACAGGATGAAAAACACAAGGATTATCTTGAATCCTGGTCTAAAAACGGAGAAGGAAGGGAGAAAGTTAGCCAACAAGATGGCAGAATGTTATGCGGGTGCAGGACAGCCTGTGGCGTTTCCAGCCCTGCTGCCGAGCTATACACACAACTCCTGTCCGCATCCCTCCCTGGGAGGACACTAGGAATGCGAGAGGGTCCTTATATCTTTCCGGATACCTGGGAGTCATTTAGCAGGTAATTTGCTGAGGAGCCCTGGTGTCTCAGAAAGAGTTAACTCACCTCCAGAGGGCCTGTGAACCTGCCTCCTCCTCAGGCCTACTGGAACGGAAGGGAGGTCATTACATAAAAGCTTATGCTTGTAGCCGGGCGTGGTGGCGCACGCTTGTAATCCCAGCATTCGGGAGGCTGAGACCGGAGGATCCGGGTTCGCGGCCAGCCTCAGCTACCTAGTGAGGCACTCCGCAACTTAGTGAGACTCGGTTTCAAAATAAAGAATAAAAAATAGGGCTGGGGGTATAGCTCAGAGGTAGAATGCCCCTGAGTTCAATCCCCAGTACC
>PVLC010001781.1:0-80272 GCA_004027655.1 Graphiurus murinus | reverse complement strand
CTTATGCTCCCGTCCCCGTCCCATAATGATGCTGTGTGCTAAGGAAAAACAGAAACAAAACAAAGGCAGCCATGTTTTTTGGAATGCTCCAGATGCTGCCCAAGGGGAGTCTAAGGGAGGGCAGAGGGCTCCAAAGCAGACTCGGGAGCGGGGAGTGTGCTGGGAACAGGATGCGTTCAAAGCTGAAGACTACGGTCGGGTCGGGCCACGAGGCAAGTGTCAGGCCTGGCAGCAAGAACTGCACGTGCTGAGCAGGGCGTGGCGGCTCACACTTTTTTTTTTTTTTTTTTGCGGTACTGGGGATTGAACTCAGGGCCATTCTACCTCCGAGCTATAGCCCCAGCCCTATTTTTTATTCTTTATTTTGAAACAGGGTCTCACTAAGTTGCGGAGGGCCTCACTAAGTAGCTGAGGCTGGCCTCGAAGAACCCGGATCCTCTGGTCTCAGCCTCCCAAATGCTGGGATTACAAGCATGCGCCACCACGCCTGGCTTGGCTCACACTTCTAATCCCAGTACTTAGGAGGCTGAGACAGGAGGGTCACAGGCTCGAGGATCCGGGTTCACGGCCAGCCTCAGCTACCTAGAGAGGCACTCTGCAACTTAGTGAGACCCTGTTTCAAAATAAAGAAGAAAAAAAGGGTTGGGGGTATAGCTCGGAGGTAGAATGCCCCGGATCCTCTGGTCTCAGCCTCCCGAGTGCTGGGATTACAAGCGTGCGCCACCACGCCCAGCTGGTGGACTGCTTCTTAAAATACAGGGTGAGAACTAACTTGTAGCATGAGGCAGGCAGGCCCTTTCAGAATCTAATGTATCTACTCATCCTTCACACCAGCTCACGGTCCACATTCCTATAGAAAGGGGCCCCTGAAGATAGGCATGGGGAGCCGGGCGCGATGGTGCACGCCTGTAATCCTAGTACTTGGGAAGTGAAGACAGGAGGATCACAGATTCAAGACCAGCCAGGGCAATTTAGCGAGATGCTGTTAAAAAAAAAAAAAAAAATAGGGCTGGGGGTGTGTGTAGCTCAGAGGTAGAAAGTCCCTGGGTTCAATACCCAGCACCACTAAACAAAACAAAACATAGGCATAGGGTTCTTCTGGTTGTAGAATCCCCCCTCTGGCGTGGTTCACAGAACCTATTTTATTGGTAGCAGTAACCAGATCACCATTTACTTTATGCAAAGAATTTTAACTGGTGAAGAAATGAGGTCTCGTCCTCAAGTAAGATCACCCCCAGCCTCGGTACCCAGCAAGATGGCAACTCCAGCCGCGCTAGCAACAAATGGCTGTAAAGAGTTTACCATCAGGATGATTTCTTCAAGCAGGCCCTATTAAAAAAAATAATCACCATCTGCTGGCCTCCCTTCTTTTTTATTAAACTGGCCATTAATTACTGGTAACAACTTATTTCGTCTGGATTTTATTGAGTAATTATAAAATAAACAGGGGAGGATATCAAGCTTCCCTCCTTGCTGCAGGCAGGAATTCCTTATTACGATGCTATGTTTCAAGAGGGGGCTGTAATAGCCGCCCACTTCCACTTAATATGGTAATTATAATTCTCAAAATGCATCCTTCCTGTGGCTAACGAGTATCTTCTTTCGGCTTAGCTCAGCCTAACTTCGGCGTGGCTCATTAAATACCAAACTAGTCTTCACGGCTGGTAACAATAGGTCTTTCATGGGTTACTGCCTAATTAATCGAGGGGCCTAATTTGATCACTACTGCTTCTTTAAAGAATTCATATTCCAGGTATCTAACACTATAATATGATTGTACAGCAATTACAAAGAGAGTGAGTTTAAATGTTTTGATTAGACCAGGTTTATTATTCTGGGTAAGGTGAAGTGCAAATTTTCACTGATGCCTTTTAACTACAACGTTTAGGTTAAAACATTTGAAACGAGCCATTAATTTAATAACATGCTCATCCAAAACAAAGCATAACTCATTTCTTTTTACTGCAAAAGTAATTGAGTAATGAATAATGAAAATCATCCCACTGAAAAAGGGCAGTAAATATGTTGGCTTTATTATTAATACTCAATTTTGGTTAATAAGGCAGCTATTAAATTTGAAACATGATGGGCCTGATTTATTGACTTCTTCAAGATAAGAGTGAAATATTACCTAGTAAATACCAGGGTTCTTACAAGAGAAGATTTGACTCTGAAAAAGTAACTAGAATTCAACTGAAATTTCAGTTTACACTGAGAACTATTTGACCTCAAACCTCTTACCCAGTACCTCACAAGTTGCTTAAAGAATTTAAATTGTATGTGTAAGGGAGGGGGTCACCTAAAAGAGCCGCACACGAAAGCATACCAAACCACTGTGGTGGACTGGAATTCTCTGGGGAATCAGTATTGCTCTGGTTATTTAAGACCGCAGATCTCTATGGTTCCTGTACCTAGAAAAAGGTGTGGGAACAATTGCTGTATAACAGAATGCAAATTTGTCACCTCTTTTTTCTGTTTATTTGCTTACAGAAGGTAGATGTTCAAGGAGACACTGGATAATATTTTTTTCTTTCTGAAAAGGGGTGGTAAGCCAAATAAGTTTGGGGATCTAGGTCTTGGACTCTGCCCCAAAGAGGTTCATAATAAATAAAAATACCAAAGGCTGTAAATTATACCTAAAACCTCTGCAGCCTAAGTCTCACACCACAGCATTTTAGTGATGGTTCAGAGAAAGAAAAAATAAATAAACAAATAAATATCCAAACTCATTAAGTGTAAAAGGGATTAGTGGAATGCTTTCCCCTCTCCTTGAAGTAGGATTACGGCTTCTTCTTGTTATTCATAATAGTAAGCTTGCTGGGAACACTGGCCTAGAGAAAAGTGAACCACCACCGCTAGGCAAATACACGGCCAGGTCCTGCACGCCTTTGGGGCCATTGTCGTCACCTGATCTATACATGGCCTTGGTTTCTGTTTCAAGTCTCCTTATCTAATATAATTTGCAGATTCATGTTTAATGCGTATTGCTTGTATCTGGAAAAAGCTGATCCCAAGCTCCTGTTTTCTCCAAAAGACACATCAGGGTCTTCCTGAGCTTCCCAACACTGGAGAGTACTTCAGGGCATGCAAAGGTGCGAAAACCAAAAAACATGGCCCTACATAGACTGTGAAGGGGACATTTGTTGAAGGCAGGTGTCGCCCTCTCTCCCCTCAGCAGCAAGTGTCAGTGAAAGACTCTGAGCCTGCTGCTGACAAAGAAATGTCAGTGAGAAGATGAATTTGTAAACACCTAATCCACAAGTAATGAAGAAGGACTGTGCTTTATACTACGGGCTCCACGTACTCATTTGCCTTTGTATTATTATATTGGCTTATCCCTGCACTTAAAGAAAATACTAGTGCTATTATAGGCCCTTCACAAAATGGCAAGGGCCAGAAGACACATTTGTTATTTATTAAAGCCTGGAATTAATTTCTGAAATCACTAATTTCTAGAAAAATGGCAATAGTCATTGGAGCTTCCCAATAGTATATATTTTGTTAGTCAAGTTCTTGACTAACATTTTCATATTTAACTAAGGGGCATTAAGTAACACTCTGAGTTGGCTTAATCATAGTATAGATTCAAATCAATGATAGCATTTGTGATGTATCAGGTTCCTTGCCAGCCAGGTGTGGTGGTGCATACCTGTAATCCCAGTACTTGGGAGGCTGAGACCAGCACAGGTTCAAGAACAACCTCAGCAACTTATCAAGGCTCTCAGCAACCTAGTGAGACCCTGTTTCAAAAGCAAAAGATAAAAAAAAATGGATGGGATACAACTCAGTGGGAGAACACTCCTGAGTTCAATCCCTAGTACCACCACCACCAAAAAAAAAAAAAAAAAAGTTTCCTTGCCTGTGACCTTCATGGGAAAAATGTTTATAACCACCTATTCTTATGAGTAATGTATAACACGTCTACTCAGAAAGTCATAATTCAATTAAAGTTATTTAGTGGCTATATTAGGGGCTGGGCCAGTGATTGCATACTGGCAACTCAGAGTGCTGACCAAGGGGAAAAAATTAAATCTCACCTGACAATCTAGATTTCTAGGTTCTCTGAGGAAACAGTAGCTCTGGTATTGCTGAGCCCAAATTCTTATGTGGCAACCACGAACTGAACGCAGAGAAGCAATCTGGCTCCATCAAAGGGCGTCGGGCTCTCAAATCCACTCGTGTTTTCCTAGTATCCAGTCACACCACTAATGTATGCGATTCACCCAATAAGCACTTGAATTTGCTTCCCTGGACCCAGACATACAAAACTCTAAAGACACTCATTTAACACAGAGCTCTTAGAAACCCACTGTGTTCCAGACACTCTGGCTTTCTAAGAACAGTCAAATAGGCACCCATCTAATTTGGAGGACTTGGACTTGGCAGAAAAACCAAAAATAAAAAAAGCAACCAATTGACCAACAGTTCTCAACTAAGGAAGGGATGAAGTTTAAAGTATACCAAGAGCCAGGTACAATGGTGCCTATAATCCCAGTCCTTGGGAGGCTGAATCAGGAGGATCGAAGGTTCAAGGCCAGTCTCAGCAACTTGGTGAGACTCTCAGTAACATAGTGAGACCGTGTTTCAAAAGAAAAAGGGCTGGGGGTATAGCTCGGAGGTAGAATGCCCCTGGGTTCAATCACCAGTACAACACACACACACACACACACACACACACACACACACACACACACATACACAGAGTACCAAGAGAATTTTGGTTGGCAAGGAACAATAAAAATCAGAAATTGACAAGGGAGTTAATTTTCTCCTTTTCCTTCTTCTTAATCTTTATTTTAATGTTCTATCTTATATTTTAACCCTTTCTTTGCTGTTACTGTTGCTATTGTGTTTTGCTGCTTGTATCTTTTGTTTTTCTTATGGTTCCAGGACTTTGTGCATATTGTGCAGGTGCTCTGCCAGGCAGCTATGCTTTGAGCCCAGCTGACACACACACTTGGCTCTAGCCATGGCCTCATTCTGCCTGAGCCTTGATGGATACTTCTCCTCATGAACAGGGGGAAGGAAAGCCTCCATCTGATGATATATTCTCAAATGGGCATGGCTGGGGGGCGGGTCTGACATCCTACTCCAGACAGTCATTCCTATAGTAACACCGTTGTGGACACCACAGCACTGGGGCCCCTCAGCTCCCATACCGTCAGATCACACACTGTTGACGAGACTGGATGTAAGTGCCCAGAGGAGGAGCTCTGATCCCAGCCCTCACCCGTCCACATGAAACACCAGAGCTGCACTAGTGTCCGGACAGAGGATAGAGGCTTCAGGCCCTCTACCACCATTGGAACAGCCAGTATCAGAAACCACTTCCAAGCGACAGAGCCAATAATCAACAGTGCCTATAGAGCTCCCCTTCTCCTTCTACTTCCACTGTTAGACATTACCGTAGTGGACGTACCCCACATACTCTCCTATGCCACAGCAGCCTAAATTACCAGAGGGTTGCCACTCTTGTAAGATCAACTCATAAATTGGGTCTGTCAGGCTCCTATACAGTGTGCATATGTCCAAACCCACTAGTCACAGCCAAAGGAGTGAGAAGCAAGTTACACTAAGTCCAGTTGGAATTAAACTCAACCCTACAGAACAAGTTGATGCTTCAAGACACACCATCAATAGCAGGCTGTGTATCGAGAAAGTCTTCACAAAATGGGCACGGCATTTCCATCCCAACAGATGCACAAATTTCAGGACAGACTCAGAGAAATATGAAAACACAAGGCAATGTGACATCCCTTAAAGGTCATGGTTCTATGAGTAACAGATTCCAAGGATATCAGCGCTAGGTAAATAACTAAGAAAAACTTTAAAAAGCTCAACGAACTCCAAGAGAATAGAATAGAGGTAAGTAATTGAGTGAGTTAAGGAAGACAGTTAAGGATATGAATGAAAAATTCAGTATTCAGTACAGAGATAGAAATTTTGAAAAAGAACCAAACAGAAATATTGGAAAAGAAAAGATTAGTAAGTCAGATGAAAAGCTGAGTTGACAGCCAGGTGTGATGGCATATGTTTGTAATCCCAGTACTTGGGAGGCTGAGACAGGAGAATTGCAGGTTCATGGCCAGCCTCAGCTAATTAGTAAGGCCTTCTGTAACTTAGTGAGAGTCTGTTTCAAAAATAATAATAATAAAATAGGGCAAATGAGAATTGTGAGCACATATATATATATATATATATATATATATATATCATTATCAATTTGTACCTAACAAAGATGTATGCTTACAATGTATGAATAAAAATAAAAATTTAAAAAAATAATAAAATAGGGATGAAGGTGTAGCTTGGAGGCACAATGCCCCTGGGTTCAATCCTCTGTACCAAAAAAAAAAAAAAAAAAGAAAGAAAGCCCACTAGAAGAATAGGCATGCAAATGAGAAATAGGACAGAATAAAACATGATCAATTCAGTAAACCATGAAACTTCTAAGACAACTAAGAGAGAAAGAAATGAACATAAAATATTCAAAACAACCAGAAGAAAACCAGTAAAATGATGGGAACAAGTACATATTTTTCAGCAATAATCCTGAATATAAACAGTCTTAATGCTCCAATTAAAAACAAGATCTAAGCCAGGCACGGTGGCGCACTCTTATAATCCCAGTAATTGGGAGGCTGAGACAGGAGGATCGCAGGTTTGTGGCCGGCCTCAGCAAATAGACTCTCATCAACCTAGAAGACTCTGTTTCAAAACATAAATAAAATATGGCTAGGAGTGTAGCTCAGAGGTTGCCTGGACAAATTAGGAAGACCTTGTCTCGAAATAAAATAAGAAGAGCTGGGGATATATCTCAGAGGTAGAATGATCCTATATTGATCCCCAGTAAACAAATAAAAAGATATAATGATCATGAATATATACCAAACAATGAAACACCCAATTTTATAAAACAAACACTACTATACATAAAGAATAGTCTATCCAACAGCTACAGGATACACATTCTTTTCATCAGCACTTGGAATTGTTTCCAAAATAGACCAAATGTTAACCCACAAGGAAAATTTTAACAATTAAAAACAAAATACAGTAATTTATTGCATCTTATATGATTACAATGAGATGAAACTAGAAATCAACAGCAAGAAAAACTGCAAAAAGTATACAAACATATGAAGATTGAACAACATACTACTGGATGAACACTGGGTCACCGAAAACTTCAGAAGGGAAATTAAAAAATTAGAAATACTGCATGGCGTGACATGTGAGATGCAGAAAAAGCAGTATCAAGAGGGAATTTCATAGCAAGGAGTACCTATGTAATAAAAAGAGATCTCAAATAACCGTAATGATGCATCTCAAGGTCTTAGAACAACAAGAACAATCTCAAAATCAATAAGAGAAAAGAAATAATAAAGATCAGAGCAGAAATACACAAAACAGAAAGAACAATACAAAATACCAATGAAACAGAGAGTTGAGTCTTCGAAAAAATAATCTAAATGGCAAACCTTTAGCTAAACTAACCTAAACAAAAAACCCAAATAAATATAATTAGAGATGAAAAAGGAGGCATTATAGTATAACCAATACTACTGAAATTCAAGGATCATTATGGAACATTTAAATAAACTATATGACAATACATTGGAAAATCTAAAAGAAATAGACAAATTTCTGGACATATATAACCTACCAAAATTGAACCAAGGGGAGATAAAAACTTAAATAGATCAATAAGAAGAAATGAAATTGAGCAGTAATAACAATAATAATGATAATGATAATAATAATAATAATAATAATAATAATAAAGCCTTCCAACAAAATAGAACCCAGGACCGGATGTATTGATTACTGAATTTTACCAGACTTTTAAAGAAGAACTAACACCAATGCTCCTCAAGTTAGTTCATAAAACAGGAAGGGAAAGAACCTTTCCAAACTCATTCTATAAAGCCAGTATTATGCTCCTACCCACACCTGATAAAGACACAACAAAAAAGAGCTACAGACTAATATCCTTGATGAACATGATGCAAAAATTCTCAATAAAATACTTACAAATCAGATTTAACAGCACACTAAAAAACATCATACACAGCTGGGAGTGGTGACACATGCCTGGAATCCCAGTACTTGGGAGGGTGACACAGGAGAATCACAGGTCCCAGGCCAGCCTCAGCAACTTAGCTAGACCCTGCTTCAAAATAAAACATAAAAAGGGCTGGGGGTATAGCTCAGAGGTGTTTAATCTCTGATACCAAAGATAGAGAGATAGATAGATAGATAGATAGATAGATAGACAGATAAATAAATAAATAAATAAATAAATAAATAAATAAATAGACAAAAATAAAAATCACATACCATGATCAAGTTGGTTTCATCCCTGGGATGCAAGGATGGTTCAATATATGTAAATCAATAAATGTAACAGAACACATGAACAGAATCAAGGATAAAAATCACATGATCATTTCCATAGATGCTGAAAAAAACTTTGATAAAAGTCAATATCCCTTCATGATAAAAGCTCTGAATAAATTAAGTATAGAAGGATCAATCTTCAATGTAATAAAAGCCATATGTGACAAACCCATAGCTAACATCATACTAAATAGGGGGAAACTGCAAGCATTTCCTCTAAGATCAGGAACAAGACCAGGGTATCTACTCTCACCACTCATATTCAGTAGAATACTAGAAATTTTAGAGCAATTAGGCAAGAGAAAGAAATGAAAGGTATACACATAAAAGGAAGTCAAATTATCCCTATTTGCTGATGGTATGATTCCATACACAGAAAAACCTAAAGACTTCACCAAAGACTTTTAGAACTGATAAATTCAGTAACATAGCAGGATTCAAAGTCAACATATAAAAATTAGTAGGTTTTCACTGAGAGCGGCGGCACACACCCATAATCCTATTAACTTGGGAGGCTGAGACAGAATAATCTCAAATTCCAGGCCATCATGGGCAAGTTGGCAAGACCCTGTTTCAAACTGGAAAATAAAAAGCCCTGGGAGTGTAGCTCAGTGATAGAGTGCTTGCCTAGCATAGGCAAGGCCCTGGGTTTAATCTTTAGTATTGTAATTGTAAAAGGCAAACAAACAAATACGTAAATAAATATAAAAATAAAAATAAAGGCAATCATTTTTCTATATACCAAGAATATAATCACTGAGAAGCAAGTCAGGAATGTAATCCCATTTGCAGTAGCCACAAAATAAATAAGTAAAATAGCCAAGAATAAACCTAAGTAAGGATGTAAAAGACCTCTACAATGAAAGTTATGAAACACTGAAGAAATTAAGGAAGACACTGGAGCTGGGTAGGAGTGGTACATGTCTATGTGTCTATAATCCCAGGACTTGAAAAGCTGAGATAGGAGGATTGCAGTTTTTGAGGTCAGCCTTAGCAACTCGGAGAGACCCTGTTTTATGTTAATATATCAATCTCAGTACTCTGTATTGGGAAGGAGTGGGGGCATCAAGTGCTTTGTGCATGTACGTCACTGTCAACATGATTTACATTATGATGTGAGACTATAATGCACCAATAAAAGCACATTGTAAAAAAGTAAAATATATTTTAATTTTTTTTGTGTGTGGTACTGAGGATTGAGCCTAGGGACATTCTATCTCTGAGCCACACACACCCTACCCCACCCCCAGCCCTATTTTATATTTAGTTTGAAACAGGGTCTCACTAGGTTGATGAGAGTGTCACTACTTGCTGAAGCTGTCCTTGAACCTTCGATCTTCCTGTCTTGGCCTCCCAAGTACTAGGATTACAAGCATGCACCACCACACCCAGCTTAAAATAAAATATAAAAAAGGCTGGAGGTATAACTTGGATGTTGATACCCCTGAGTTTTGTCTCAGTACAAGATGAAGAGGAGAAGGAGGAGAAGGAGAAGGAGGAGAAGGAGAAGGAGGAGGAGGAGGAGGAGGAAGAGGAGGAGGAAGAGGAGAAGGAGGAGAAGGAGAAGGAGGAGGAGGAGGAAGAGGAGGAAGAGGAAGAAGAGGAGGAGGAGGAGGAGGAGAAGGAGGAAGAGGAAGATGATGACATTAAAAGGTGGAAAGACCTCCCATGATCATGGATTGGAAGAATCAATATTGTTAAAATGACCATACACCCAAAACAATCTGCAGATTCCCTGTCAAAATACCAAGGGTATTCTTCACAGAACTAGAAAAAATATATAACTTCAAGTTCATATGGAAATACAAAAGACCTGCAAATAGCCAACACGATCCTGATCCTGAGCAATAAGGGTAATACTGGAAGTATCACCATACCTGATTTTAAATAGACTACAGAGCTGGGGATGATGGCACATGCCTATGATCCCAGTACTTAGGAGGCTGACATAGAAGGATCACGGCTTCAAGGCCAGAGAGTAGTAATTTCGGGCCATGGTTCAACATAAAAGGGCTGGGGGTTTAATTCAGTGATAGATGGGTGGTTCAATCTTCAGTACTCCCCCACACTCACATACACTATAGAGTCATAATAGCTAAAACAGCATGGTATTAGCATAAAAATAGATACATAGACCAATAGAACAGAATAGAGAGCCCAGAAATAAATGAGTTGAACTAACTGATTCTACACAAAGATGCCAAAAACATACATTGGAGATAGGACAGCCTCTATTCATTTGTACAGTTAGAATGTGTTAATAAAAAATATTCTGTGATGGGTTTTCAGTGGTCTTAACCAGTAGGTCAAGGCTCAGCTGCCCCTAAAAACATGTATCTGTCTGCCAGAAAAAGGGTTCACTTAGGAGCTAAAGCCTGTGCTGTTTTTCCAGTTTTCACAGCTGACAATAGAGACGAAGGCCAAAACTTGGTTCATGGGTTGCTAAGTCTCCTCTAAAAAACAGTAAGTCCCAGACAACAGACTTGTGTTTGTTAAGTGCCCTTTTATGAACCTGGAGCTGTCCTAAACACGGAGGTGCCTGAGTAGAGTACAAATAAGGATTTGGATGCATAAATCCTACAGAGCTGGGGGATCAAAGAGCTCACAGAAGAGGCAACTTGTACAGGCCAAGGGGGTCTTGGAGAAGCAGCAGTGGCCGCAGTGATTTGGTCTCCCCAGTGCCCGAAGGGAACCGGGCCCCAGAGGGGGAAGAGCAAAGCTTTCGTTCCACTGCTGAGATGCTTTCTGCTCCAAGTAACAGCACGAACACAGAACTTTTTGCCTACAAAAATGATAGCTAAAGCATGGTGAGATAATTCAGTAGCACCCAGGACCCAGGTTCCTTCTTTTTGTTTTTATCATTCATAGCATGTCAGGTGTGGTAGCTCATGACTAGAATCCTAGTACTTGGGAGGCTGAGACAGGAGGATTACAGGTTTGAGACCAGTCTTAGCAACTTAGTAAGACCCTGTTTCAAAATAAAAAATAAAATAGGGTTGTGGGTGGATCTGTAGCTCAGAGGTAGATTGCCCCTGGGTTCAATCCCCAGTGTGCACGCGCGTGCGCGTGCGCGTGCGCGCGCACACACACACACACACACACACACACACACACTTCACTAATCATTTCAAGGAATATTAGCTGAGAATAGATTCTATCAAAATGCTATTAAGGGGGAAGTATGTAGAAGGAAACTCACTCCTTGCTTCTAGTAGGTGGTTACTAAAAGACTGGGTTTCCCTGCACAGACTTTGTATAGCTGCCATCTTTAAATTTGAGCAATGGGACCATCTCTCTCACAGGTGTTAATGCATTACTTAAAGGAAGCTTTTTTGGTAGAAGGGACAAAAAAAAAAAAAAAAAAAAAAAAAAGAGTCTCCAGTCTCCAATAGAGACTGATTTCCATTAACTAATTTACTTTCAGTAGTAAAGACAGGATGGCCATGTTTAAACACACCAAGACCTTAGCTTTATTCAAAACTTCAGCCTCATTTGGCAAACCAAGGCCTCTTGGGGAGCAAAATTACTTACATCGTTAAAACTTCATCAAGTCATAATTTTATTATAACCGTTAACATAAATAACTGCAATAAATAAGAACAGAGTGACCGATTTGCTTTTGCTATTTCAAGGGAGTCGCTAAGTTTTAATACCTAAAATCAGGATGCTATGTATTTGTCTTACAAACTGCAGATCAAAGATGCAGGTGGGCATATTTTAATTTGCTTGAGGGTCAGCACCTTCCATGACTGGACACTATGAGCAGATTGGCTTCAAAACTAAGGTCTCACGTGATAGCTGAGGCTAAATGACCATGTGTTACATGGCGTGTCACATACTTTTCTTCTTTCCTTCCTGACACCAGAACAATTCAGAACAATTCGGTTCTTTTTTTTTTTTTTCCCGGTACTGGGGATTGAGCTCAGGGGCATTCTACCTCCGAGCTACACCCCCAGCCCTATTTTTTATTCTTTATTTTGAAACCGAGTCTCACTAAGTTGCAGAGTGCCTCACTAGATAGCTGAGGCTGGCCTCGAACCCAGATCCTCCGGTCTCAGCCTCCCGAATGCTGGGATTACAAGCATGCACCACCACGCCTGGCTACAATTCGGTTCTTATGAAATAGAAATTGCAATTCTAAGACGGGGGAAAAAAGGAGGGACAGGCAAATAACTGGGAAGCCACCCCTCTTTCCCAGCCAGCTGGGCTGAGAACCTTCAGTCTGTTTGATCTGCTGCTGTAGCAAGAGACAAATCTCTATTTGACACTTTTCCTCCTACTCTTCCACCAACAACAGACAAAGAAACGGTCTACGATAAATTACCATAACACAATAATTGAAGGGAAAATATATGGTGTAATATGGAGAGGTCTAAATACCTGCAAGTGGAAAAAAAAAAAAAGCCTAAATGACCGTTTTAATTAATTTCCTAATGTGAAGCACAGCTGCAGTAATGTTGGCAAGTCTCACCTGCCCTGTTTTAAATTCGTGACATGAAATCATGCCACTTAATTAAGTCTTAATGCACAAGAAAATATATTTTATTTACTTTTTATAGAATATCAGCATTTAAAGCTCTCTATTTATATGTGTAAGCGCTTTATAAATTACTTGAAATTCGGGGAAGGGGGGATCTGACTACTGCTAATCGGGGGGGGGGGGGGTTACAAGGACCAGTTTCAGTTTCAATAATTAAATGCCCTTTTGGTGGACTCCTGCTGCTGGTGAACTAGCTCTAGGCTATGAAAGTAATGAGTCCGGACAGAGTCATCTGATCTCACACTTGGTGCAAAACTCAAGGCAAAGGGCTTTGCCCACAATTCCTAGTCTGTTTACCAGACTTCGAGCAGACTGGAAGCTGGAAGCAGTCTCTGGCCTTCCCCCTTCCCCCTTCCCCCAAGTTCCCAGGTTTTTTTTTTTTTTTTTGCTTTTGCAAGTCTTGTCTAGGAAAATATGGTATTATAGAGCCCCCTGCAGGCCAGAAGGTTGGTAGTCACTTGTCACTTACTGGTGGCGATCAATCAGAAAAAGGGGGAAATCATGGTAGACACAACTGCACAAATTAGATCTTGTCCTAGGGGCAGGCTGACATTAATTCTTCCAAAAGACTCTTTAGAAAAGAACACCTGAGTTAATTCATTTAGGACACGTGGCCTTGGCAGCAAAGTTTCTGAAGGCCCCTAAACCCTTCCTGATGCCTGGCAGGGTGCTGGGGACTGTAGTATTTTCATCACTGAAAAGTTGTGATAATAATTGTCCATGAAGAACTTGAAGCTTGCCGGGTGTAGCGGTTCACGCACGCGTGTAATCCCAGTACAGGAGGATTGTAGGTGTTAGGACAACCGCAGCAAACTTAGTGAGGCTCTCAACAACCCAGTGAGACCCTGTTTCAAAATTTTAAAAAATAAAAAAAAAGGCTGGGGGTGTAGCTCGGAGGTAGAATGCCCCTGGGTTCAATCTCTAGTGCCCCAAAAGGGGAGGGGGCTCTGAACGGTTTGCCTAACAATGCCATTCCACCCACATCTGGGCTTTTAGCGGTGTGTATATAGGGAAGAAGGAACTAGAAGTTAATTATATGGACGCACTCCATGAATTCCTCAGCCAACTTTTCATTCTAATGAAAGGTTTTTGCCTAGCAAAATGTAGTGAATTTCTCAAGTGTTTTAGGGAACTTAGTATAAATTTTTACAGGGCACTTTATATTGTGTTTTAAACTTCTTGGATGGAACAGATATAAATCGTTGCTGAAAGAAATCCATATGTAAAGCTAAAAACGAGGGAGTGTGTCGAAGACAAACAAAATAAAACAAGGCCTCATTTTCACTGAGACAGTGCGACTCAAACCACATTTGATGTTGGTTGTAAAATATTCCTCAAGTCAGCAAAATAACCAACAACTTTTAATGGGAATTTTTCTTCGTAATATTTTCAAGTCAGCGAAAGTACTAACAGCTTAATAGTGGGTGACTTTTTTCTTTTTCGTCATAGTCAAGGGCATTCACGGAGAAGAGGGAACATTTGACCAAAATATTTCCTTTTGTGAGGGTTAATTTGGGCCAGGTAACGCGTTGTCTTCCTGGAACACCCTGAGATGCGGCCTTCTCACACTTGACCCAGGTGGGGGAGGTCTCCTCAAAGTTCCTCCCCCCCGCCCCCCAACAGCACAACCTCACGGTCAATACTTGCCTGGAATAAATGGCAAGTGATACTGATGATGGAAAAGAATCTGGTATCCTATGTGTTCAAATGCCGCAGGATCTCTTTGCAGCCTCATGGGGATCCGGAGGCCCGCAGCCCTATCCAGGTGACTCTCAGGGGTTTCCTGGGGACGCTGGTGACATCCTTACTGTGTCCTGTGGTCGTCTGGTACATCAGACTGCTGCTGTTCCCGAGGACAGCCACCTAGGCACTGGAGGTCTTTTCTAGTCTTCTCTACTCGTGTAGAGACGAGACCAGCAATGTTGCGTGTAATGCAGGCAGAGGTTCTGGTGCCAGGAATCTGACCCTTCCAAATGAGAACCCTGAATTAAAACGTGGAGCTTCCAGATTTGTTGGTTTCAGAGACCAGTGCTCTCAGCACGAACTGTCAACAGCCCGAGTTAAAACAGGGCAGCTGCTGGCCACTGTGCGATCGCAAACACTGCATCCGACCCATCCCACCCCCCCAGAGCGGCCGGCAGACATTACTCTGCCAGGCCCTCCTCGGCCAGGGCCAGCTTATCTCCCGCTGGGAGGCTGTGGCCGCCAGGACAGACTACACACTTCCCAGCCGGCAGACATGGTGCTGCCAGCACACGGAGCCGACCCACCAGGCCTGGCGCCACTAACGTTTACAGGTTTACAGTCATTCCGCTCGTTCCTGTGCCCCGGCCCCCTAAGCCCGCCTGCTGCCTGGCCTTGGCGGAGCAGACAGGTGATGAGGATTAAGCCAAGCATATTTGCATATCCTCAGCTCGGGATGGAAATTAACCCCCCCGCAGCGACAGGACTTAGTGGTTAAACTTAAACTTGAGAAAGGCCTGGGCCAGTTTTTGAGCAGTTTTGAGCACCAGGGACCCAGGAAGATGTAGGCTGTAATGCATCTGGCTGGGGTTAATAGAAGAAACAGAAAGAAACATCAGTCTGGGTGCAGAGTTGCTTAAAGTCACCACAATTATGAAGGAGTAGTATTTGGGGGCATAGGAAACGACATCTTCATGTCTCTCTCTCTCTCTCTCTCTCTCTCTCTCTCTCTCTCTCTCTCGTTCTTTTTTGTGGTACTGGGGATTCGATCAGTTTGGGTGCAGAGTGTTGCTTAAAAGGGCATTCTACCTCTGAGCTATAACCCCAGCCCTATTTTTTTTTATTTTGAAATAAGGTCTTGCTAAGTTGCTGAGGCTGTCCTTGAACCTGTGAACCTGCAGACTCAACCTTCCAAGTACTGGGATTCCAGTTGTGTGCCCCCACACCTGGTTTTCACCTCATCTTGCTGGGTGGAGCTGCCAGCGGCTGGACTTTTGGGGTCATCCCTGCCTCCCCTTTAGGGAGCTCGGTGGTCATCACTAAGTAGGCCCTCGAGCACGCTCTGGCCATTTGCTTCCAGCCAATTTCAGAAATGGTCTGACAATTAGGTACGTAAAAAACTGAACATTTCATAGACTCCCCCCCACACTATAAAAAGAGCATAAAGACATTTTCAAAATCTCTCACAAAAGTTCAGTGAATTAGAAAGAAATGAATTTGCACCTGTGAAGTATATGTTCACCTTTCTAAAGCAGTTTCCTTTGGGAATGTGGGGAAGGAAGGAGGTTTTAAATGATCATTTAGGCAACTGTGTGGTGTTATCATTTGAAGCAGGCAAGAAGGCAGGTAGTGCTATTTTAACTTGCTGTCAAACACAGGTACCTAGAACAATCGATACCGTTAAAAGTTTTTTCTCTGGTGGGCATGGTGGCAAATGCCTATAATCTCAGGACTTGGAAGGCTGAGACAGGAGGATCACAGGTCTAAGGCCAGCCTCAGCAACTTAGTGAGACCTTCAGCAACTTAGCAAGAACCTGTTTCAAAATAAAAAACAGAAAGGGCTCAGGATATAGTTCAGAGGTAGAATGCTCTTGAGTTCAATCCCCAGTACCAATAAAAATAAAAATAATTAAAAGTTTCTTCTCATTTGCATGGATCCAATGAAGTACCTTGGTATAGTTTTTTGGGGAAAATCTGCATGAACTGCTTTATTATGTTTTTTTTTTTTTTCTTTTTGGCTAGGACAATGAAGGGTGTTCTTGAGGTACACGTGTAGATCCCTTAGACACAAACCACCACAGCCATCACAGACACAGAAATTTATCAACAGAAGACGTCTAACCATAAAGTAGTCACACTATTTTAAAGACAAATGTCAAAACATACACTGGAGCACAGGGCTGTCTTTTTTATTGCTGCTGTCCATCTTAGGTGGCTGGGTGTACATGTGCTGCCGATTTATGGCTAAAAAACATTTTCGTCTTTTTCTTGAGACCAACATTGGAAAATGCCGATAATTCTTTGGAATTGTCACTCGGTGTGGTGACAATTCGTCCCTCAAGAGCCAACTGCCGTTTGTAATCCAGCCCCACGACTCCGTAGAGTAAAATGTAAACAGCAAAACTCACTGGAAAGGAACGAGTTAAATGAGTCTCAATCTTCCCTGTGGAATGGAAATTGCCTTAGGAGGCCATTTAAGAGCAGTGGGTAGCCTGTAATCCCAGTATTTTGGGAGGCTGAGACAGGAGGATCACAGGTTCAAGGCCAGGCTCAGCCACTTAGCCAGGCCCTCAGCAACTTAGTGAGACCCTGTTTCAAAGCAAAACAATAAAATAGGGCTGGGAGTGGAGCCTGAAGGTAGAACACCCTGGGCTCAATCCCTACTACAAAAAACCAAAAAGCAGAAGAGAGACTTTCTGCCAAGAATACGTAGGTGGTGCAGTAATTGGGACAACTGAGAGAAGTGCCCGTATCAGCACCCAGCCCCGCCCGCTGTTTTGGGGTCACCTCTCCTTTATTCCCTTGTGCAGATCACACACTGCACAACGAGTCGTCAGCGCAGGTGGCGAGCTCCTGGTACTCACAACAGGTCAGCGGCGTAGATAGGAAAAGCATTGCAAGCACCATTTACAGGCGGAGACACCACGGGCTGGGCCACTGCTGGCTAAGGCTGCCCTCGGGGACTGGCGTTCACCATTCTTCCGGCCCGGGATTCTTCCCTGTCCAGTCCCGCTGGGGACCGGAGAGCCACCCGAGTCCAGGCTTGTTGGCCGGAGGCAAAAAAGGGAGGGTTTTTAGGAGGCGGGGTGTGTTGACAGCACTGTGTCAACTCGAGGAGCTGCCTTGCTCTCTTATTTAGGGGGTTAGACGATGTCATTTGGGTTCTCGGGGCAGGAAGTGTCACCAAGGAGGTCTTAGTTTTTTTTTTTTGCGATACTGGGGATTGAACCCAGGGGCATTCTACCTCCAAGCTACACCTCCAGCCCTATTTTTTATTCTTTTATTTTGAAACAGGGTCTCACTAAGTTGCAGAGAGCCTCACTAAGTTGCTGAGGCTGTCCTTGAACCTGTGATCCTCCTGTCTCAGCCTCCCAAGTGCTGGAATTACAAGCATGTGCCACCACGCCCGGCGAGGTCTTAGTTTTGTAGCAGACAGACATATCCCTTCTGTTTGTCTTCATGGTGTTGCTAGGGGCAAGAACTTAGGTGAGTTTTTCTGCTAGCCAAGTCAGAGAATATTTTCTAGAAGCTGAGGGGAGAGGGAGCAACTAGGAGTCTGACACCCACGAACTCAAAGGTGTAGGGGTCAGGGGAGTAGCCAAGGACGCTCCCTCTCCTCTCCAGAGTTCCCCAAGAGCCCTGGAGGCAGCGGCTGCATCTCTCTCCTGCTCAGCTGTGAATCCTCTGGAGTCTCCCATCCCAGTTTCTCCCTTGAACGTCTATTCATAGTATTCACCACAGAAATGAACAAAGAAATGCTCACTACTATTCTCCATTAGAGAGGGTTTTTTTGTTGTTGTTTTGTTTTGGTACTAGGATCGAATCATTCAGGGACATTCTTCCTCTGAACTAGGCCCCCAGCCCTTTCTAACTTTTTTGTTTTGAAACAAGGTCTTGCTAGGTTGCTAAGTGTCTCACTAAGTTGCTGAGGCTGGCCTTGAACCTGCAATCCTCCTGTCTCAGCCTCCCAAGGACTGGGATTACAGGTGTGCAAAATCACGCCTGGTTTCTGCTGTATTTTAAACCCCAGTTTGATCATTTATCTACTCTTTGTGTGACTATAGACAAGATTCTTAATATATCTGTGCCTAGGTATCACCATCTATAAAATGAGGATAATAGAATCTTCCTTATAGGATTATTTTGCCTTTTTTATTTATTTTTGGTAATGCTGGGGATTGAACCCAGGAGCATTCTACCTCTGAGCTTCACTCCCTAGCCTTACTTTGGTTTTCACTCAGAAACAGGGTCTTGCTAAGTTGACGGGAGTCTCACTACTTGCTGAGGCTAGCCTCAAACCTGTGATCCTCCTGACCCAGCCTCTCACGTACTGGGATTACAGGGGTGTGCCACTGTGCCTGGCTATATAGGATTATTTTAAACATTCGATGATGTAATAGATATAAAGTACTTGTAATAGTATCTGCACATGATACTCAGCAAATGCACTACGGTGTTACTATCCTATGTTGTCCTGCACGATGTTTGGATGCCGCTTTCTTTTTCCAGTAAACTACAAGCTCTCTGTGGACGAGAAGCTTGTAGAGCCGCCCGTGCATATTTCTTGCCTGAATAACATTCTCATGACAATATCTGCATTTTAAAGAAGAATAATGGCTAGAAGGTACAAAAAGGAATGATTCATGGGGGTGGGGCTGGGAACCCCGAGTAAGGCGCTCTCCGCACCTTGTAAGTCATTCCCAGGGCTAACTAGTCTTCTATGAGAAGGTCAGATCCAATTTGGGAAGCCAGATTTTCTTCCCCCAAATCAATTTTCAGGGACTCTACAATGCAAGCTTCTCACGTTGCACGTGCTTGATAAAATGCAATAATAATTGAATCTACAAGGCTCGTGTGCAACCCGAGGTCATCTAACTTTGCATTAACACGGCCGTGTATTATTTGAATAGTTCATTTGTGCTTATTTAATTATGTATTTACTGGAAAGGCAATGCAGGCTTGGGCTAAATTGCGCCAAATGGCAGGAGATTGCTACACTTAAAGTGTTCAGATGATTTTGAACGGAGGGATTTATTTCCTTCTTGTCGCTTTTGGAAGGCTGGTCCTATCTGGTTTCAGTTAGGCAACGGTCTTCGGCCAGCATTTTCTGGTACATTTGAAACTGCTGAACAATAAGAAGTAAAAACTTTTCATTGCCAGCGCAGCTTAAGTCTAATGCAGATATAAACACATTTAATGACACTTTATTTAGGTTCAGCTTTATTATTCTTAACTTTCATAGTAATTTTGAATCACATTGCATTAACAAATTTTTATTAGGTTTCCCTATGGAAAGCCAGTGGCAGGCCAGACTCTTTATGACTCTCATTCAAGGACGTCACAGCCAATCTGAGCTTTACTTGCCAGCCCAGAAGAAAACAGAATTGTTAAGAGCCTGCTTTTGTTAAATTCTAATTTAGTGTGCACTGAAGGACACTAATTCCTTCCTCTGCGCTTTGCTAGAGCCTGTCCTAAGTGTGTGCAATGACGTTCTCAACCTTCTTGGAGCTTCAGTTGGTGACAGGAGGACTGAGGACCTCGCTCACCTGAGGGTGCTATTCTAAGCAGGGCCACGGGGCTACGTTCAAGATTTGATTTAAACCGGCAACTCATTTTTCCTTTCTTCCTCTTTGCAACTGAAAGTATTCCAAGCAACCTATGCCTTCCGACTCCCCTTCAAACTTATAAATAAAGCAGTATTCGAGGAGCCAACTCCTCCAGAGGAGCGGCTACGCTTGGCTTTGTGATTTACGGCGTGGTTAAATATTTCCCTGTGATTTAGGGGAAGATGGCTCCAGTGGGCAGCCAGGCCTTGCCCGGCGGCCTGTGGCATGGCCGGCACATTGTATGCTGTGGCCAGCAGGGGGAGGGAGCAGTGGCAGCCACCCTGAAGCTCCGGTGGCCAGCCCGGCCAGGACAGCATCCTAGCAACCTGCGCAGTGGGAAGTGAGGGTCAGTCTGGCACCTCCAAGGAAAACACTCTGCAGGGTGCGCTGCAAAAGAACCACTTTTACTAAACTTAAGGACACCAACCACAAAGAAGTTACTGACTCGGCTGGTTTCAAACACTTGAGCTTATTGAGTGGAAGGAAGCAGAGCTGGCTGTAGGCAGGAGAGCTCGGTGCCTGGCAGTGTGTGTGAGTTTAGGCACGGGCTGTCTGCGTGACGTGGGGTGAATGACTGGACCTGTTGTTTCTTATTTTTTCACAGGCAAAATGAGGTTTATTACCTCTGCATGTGAGGGATGCTCGAAGGGTTAAATGAAATCACGCATATAAAGCTACTAGCAAAGTGCAGAATCAAACCTGATACTCAATAAATGGCAGTATTATTATTATTCCTAAGAACATGTGCTAGTGATTTATAGAAATGCAGACTATATGTAAAAAATAATAAAAAGCCTGGAAAGATAGACATCAAAATATCAACAGTGGTTATCTCTGGGTGGTGAGATTATAAGAGTTTTGAACTTTTTTTTTCCTCTTCTCTGGCCCATTTTTTATATTATTCTATATTTTCTATATTACCTATAGTGGCGCTACTTTTTGATCAGAACAGTTATTACAATAAAATGTACCCTATATTAAAATATAAATAAAATTGTTATGAAGAACAAGATGAGAAAATGGCATTCTAAGTCTGACCACTGGCCTCCTGGGTGGTGTCTCTGGAGTATTCCAACGCTGCCCTCTTTTCTCCTAAGAACACACTGCAAATGGTCACACTGATGATATACCTATAGTGATATGAAAATATGTTTACTCCTCGGTAATTCTGTGGGCCTGGAGATATATTCAAAGAGAAAGGGAGGATCAAACATTTTTTATACTTAGTGAGACCCTGTTTTAAAATTAAAAAAAAAAAAAAATATATATATATATAAAATAGGGCTAGGGGGTGAAACTTAGAGGTAGAATGCTTCTGGGTTCAATCCCAAGTAACACACACACACACACACACACACACACACACACACACACACACAGAGTTTTTGAATAGTTTAAATACTCATTTTCAGAGCCTTTCATAATAACTTATAATTGTAGATATTGGCTCTACCACCAAAAAAGGTTCATATAAGCTATGTTCTGTATTATTTATTTATTTATTTATTTATTTATTTATTTATTTATTTATTTATCATGGTGCTGGGGCTCAAACCTAAGGACTTACACATACTAGGCAAGTTCTGTACCACTGAGCTACACGCCCGGCCACTGCATTTTTTTTTTTTTTTAAGAAAGGACATTCATGAAGCCGGGCGTGGTGACGCACACTTGTAATCCCAGCATTTGGGAGGCTGAGACCCGAGGATCCGGGTTCGCGGCCAGCCTCAGCTATCTAGTGAGGCACTCCGCAACTTAGTGAGACCCTGTTTCAAAAAAAATAAAGAATAAAAAATAGGGCTGGGGGTGTAGCTTGGAGGTAGAATGGCCCTGAGTTCAATCCCCAGTACCGAAAAAAAAAAAAAAAAAGGACATTCATATCCTACCATGGTAACACAAATATTCCAACTATTTTCTCCTATAAATTGACAGAAAAAAAATAAAAACCAAAAGCTAAGTGCTACACAGAGTATATGCTAAACATAGTCACAGTTATCACCAGGGCAGTGGCCTTATATCTCGGAATGCTCAGAGTCCGTGAACAGTAATTGGACATTTTCCCATCTCTTTGCACTCAGAAAAACAATGCAGGTGTTAACAATTACATCTTCACAGAATGTGAAACCAGATCTAAGGAGATTAAATAGTTTGTCTAACTCCCTTCCGGAAGTTTGCGGAGAAGGAGAATGTTTCAGGGAAGCACTACATCTGAAGATCGTCTACCCGAGTTTAGATGAAGAACTCGGGCTGGCAACCTTTCTCTAGAAGAACTGGACAGCAAATACTTCAGACTTGTGGGCCAAAGAGTCTCTGCTATGATAGTGTGAAGGCCTCCATAGAAGCTGGGCATGGTGGCGCATGTCTGTATTGCCAGTACTTGGGAGGTTGAGACAGGAGGATTGCAGGTTCAGGGCCAGCCTCAGCAACTTAGTGAGGCCCCGTCTTAAAATAAAAAAAGCAAAAAGGGCTAGGGGTGTAGCTCAGAGGTAGAATGCTCCTAGGTTCGACCCCCACTCTCAAAAAAGCTACCATGCACAATTTCTGAATAAAGAGGAATGGTTGTGTTCTGATAAAACTTTACTCACAAAACCAGGCAGAGGGCCAGATTCAGCTCCTGCGTTAGGGTTTGCCAGCCCTCGGGTATGAGAGGCAAACTGGCAAGTGATGAAGCCATTCTTTAGCATCTGTATCCCACAGGAGAAAAACACGTGACACCCCATTACAAGAATAAGCTGCAGGTGGTGGTCTGGGATTCCCTTGTGCAGTGTGTGTGTATGTGTGTGCGTGCGCACCCTCACATACGTGCACAATGGTGAGCACCCTGGGGCACTTCTAGGAGTTGCTTGGAAGAATCCTCCCTGACCTCCCTGGGCTCAGACTCATTTACCGTCCCAGCCAAGTCCTGAGCAGAAATGCATCTGATGTACTAATAGCATGGGCTATTAGGACTTTTTTCCCAAATAAATAAATAAATTAATAAAGAAAAAGAAAGAAAAGAAAAAAGAGGAAGTGTAGGGGGCAACAGGTCCAAGGAAAAGAGAGCAAAATCAGGAAAGTTTAATGTGTATGGAGAGGAAGAAAAGAAAAGAAAGAGAAGCCCGTGGTTTGGAAAGGCCATTTGCAGCTGGTGGGGGAGGCAGTTCGTTCTGAACGCATCTCCCCAGTTGTTCTCCAGGCCAGTCATGGGCGAAATGATGCTTGGGTCCTGTTGGTCCCGTGGGTAATTAGAAAGCTGCTCGAAGTAGCATACTCTGGTGGTGTAGCCAGCACAGCTGGAAACACACTGGTGTTTGGTAGGTGTTCCCACATACGAGGTGATGCTTTCTGGAAACTGCTGTGTCAACTCCTAGATAGCGTCCACTGTGACCAGGTGCAGGGGGTGGTGGCATGTCCTGTCCTCACAGTCAGCTGGAAATGCTAAGTGAAACTTAAGACTGTCAACATGAAGTACAGACTTTTAAGAGGGACTTTAAGTGAAGGTTTTCGTTAAACATGGTTTATCCCAAACCATTTTAATGTGTACCCATTTCCTGCAAACTCATCTTTTCTTTAAATAACTTCAGCCTGAACTAAATCAAGACCAAGGATAGAAAAAGAAGGCTTCGGAGATGTGCAAATGAGCTTGCTGATGATGTATTCAAAGTCGCCTCATTTACTCTCCTGCAAGCCTAGAAGCTGGATGGGCTTCCCAGCGATTACCTGTGTGATGACGGGGTAGACTACCGACAGACGTGATTCTTCTAGCTTTGAGGTTTACACATTCCCACGCCCTAAGAAATGTTTGTGCTTCTTTTTGCTGGTGTCTTAACAATCATCTTAAATATGCTTAATGTCTTAAATGTATTCTGCAAAAACACAAAAGGGCTGCATCAGAAGTGTGCACCCGTGACATATATTCAAAGTCTGGTGCACCCAGCACATCGGGCAGACCAGGAGACGCTTGCATGAGGGTGGACACTGTCAAAGGCTCTGGGACCCGAGTATCATTAGTTCCATTTTCTAATAAAGAAAGGTGGGGTCAGTGATGTCAAGATGCCCAATGATCTGGACTTTAAACCTAGGCCTGATTCTAACAATCAACTGAGCCATGCTTCCTTGGGGACGATTCAAAGAGGAGTGAGTATGACCCTCAGATACTGGTGTGCCATGAAATCCAATCTTTTGGATGGGCGCTGTGGTGCACGCCTGTAATCCCAGTACTTGGGAGGCTGAGACAGGAGGACCACAGGCTCGAGGACAGACTCAGCAACTTAACGAGACTCTCAACAACTTAGAATACTCTCTCTCTGTGTCTGTCTTTCTTTCTTTCTCTGTCTCCCCTTCCCCTTCTTTCTTTTTGTGGTACTGGGGATTTAACCCAGAGACATTCTACCTTTGAGTTATACCCCCAGTCCAATTTTATTTCTTATTTGGAAACAGGGTCTCGCTAGGTTGATGAGATTCTCACTACTTGCAGAGGCTGTCCTTGAACCTGTGATCCTCCTGCCTTAAGCACTGGGATCCTTCTCCCAAGCACTGATATTACAGGCATGTACCACCACGCCTGGCTGAAACCTTGTTTCAACATATAAAAATAAACTGCGGTGTAGCTTGGTGATAGAACACTTGTGGGTTCAATCTTCAGTACTACACAGAGACACACACACACATACATACCCAATCTTTTGGTAGGCTTACTTTTTCTAAGTTTATAATACTGTACTTTTCACAACATATAAGCCTGAAAAAAACTCTCACACCCTTTCTGGTGCAAGACTAAATTAGAATAAAAAGAAAAACCGCTGTGGGTGGCCTTTGAGATTTTAGGAAGAAATATGGTTACTCATTTCTCACTAGGGGATGCTTTGAAAACCCTTCCCTGAGTCTTCCTCCTCTTACCTCCTCTTATTCCCCACACCTCGGGTCTTTTTTCTCCCTCATATTTAGATTTATATCCTTGCTACCCATGACTTTGCCTCTCCTGTCTTCTTCTCTTCCTGAATATTCCTAGAGGGTTTAGAGTTGTTTTTTTTTTTTTTTCTTTCTTTTGCAGTACTGGGGATTAAACCCAGCGGTATTATGACTCCAAGTTAAACACCCAGCCCAATTTTATTTCTTATTTGGAAACAGAGTTTCACTAATTTACTAAGGCTGGCTTTGAACCTGCAATCCTCCTGTCTTAGCCTCCCAAGTACTGGGATTACAAGCATGTGCCACCATGCTGGCCTTAGAGCTTATTTTTATTCATAAAATCTCCACAAACATTTCCATTTTATTTCCCTATACTTTTTTTTTTTTTTTTTTTTTGTATTGGGAATTGAAACCAGGGGCATTCTACCTCAAGCTACACCCCCATCCCCCCCCCTTTTTTTTTTGCAGTACTGGGGATTGAACTCAGGGGCGTTCTACCTCCGAGCTATACCCCCAGCCCTATTTTTTATTCTTTATTTTGAAACAGGGTCTCACTAAGTTGCGGAGTGCCTCACTAGGTAGCTGAGGCTGGCTGTGAACCCGGATCCTCTGGTTTCAGCCTCCCAAATGCTGGGATTACAAGTGTGCGCCACCACGCCCAGCCCCCATCCTTTTTGAAATTAATTAATTTATTTTTCTTTTGAAACAGGTTCTCACTAAGTTGCTGAGGGTCCTACTAAAATGCTGAGGCTGGCCTCAAACCTGTACTCCTCTTGCCTCAGCCTCCCAAACACTGGGATCACCGGCACGCAGCACCCAGCTATTTCTCTGTGCTTTCTAGTTAAAATGTGTTTAGGCCAGTGACATTCAACACAACAAAGACAATGTCACTTAGGTTCAAGTTCACCTCGCTCCCTCCCTCAGCATCACGCGCTCTTGTCTACCACCCACCAGCTTCACCTCAGCTACCGCAGCCAGATGAGCTTCTGTGGGCGGGTCCAGCCCATCACCGTGTCTAACATGGTTCCTATGCAAAGTGCACTGCGTTCCAGACCACTGACTTACAAATGGACTTGCGGGGCCGGTCCATTTATAAACTACAGGTAAGAAAGGGGGAGGTGGCATTCCCTGGCTCTGCCATTCAAGACTTTGCAAGACCACTTGCAGGCTGGAAGAGGGGTCCTGGGATTGCCCCCACTCTCTAGTGAAGGGCTCCTCCACACCCCTCCCTGTGCTGTGGGGAACGGGCCAGTAAGTGGATTCCCAGGCACAGAGGAAAGTTGGAGGAGGAGTAAGTGGGCCAGGAGAAAACCACGTTTCCATGTTAGGTTGGTAAAAAGCAGGAATAGAGAAAGAGAACCGAGACAAATGATCACCTCTTTAAAAAAAAAATGCATATGCTGCTCGTGGTGGAGCACGCTTGTAATACCAGCATTTGGGAGGCTGAGACCAGAGGCCAGCCTCAACTACCTAGTGAGGCACTCTACAACTTAGTGAGACCCTGTTTCCAAATAAAGAATAAAAAATAGGGCTGGGGGTTGGGGGTATAGCTCAGAGGTAGAATGCCCCTTGAGTTCAATCCCCAGTACCGCAAGAACAAAGCAAAACAAACCCCTCCATATATATATCACCTCCATTCCTCAAATGCTACCTTCTTTCTTTCTTTCTTTCACATCAAACCTATTTATTTATTTATTTATATGTACTGGGGATTGAACCCAGGAGCATTCTATCTCTGAGCTATACCCCCAGTCCTTTTTATTTTTCAATTTTGAAACAGGGTCTCGCTAAGTTGCTGAGGGTCTCACTAAGTTGCTAAGGCTGGCCTCAAACTCGAGATTCTCCTGTCTCAGATTCCCAAGTACTGGGATTACAAGTGTGCACTACTGTACCTGGTTTATGGCAGCTGTCTAAAAAGATCCTGGTGCAATTTCAAAGAGCATTCTTTTTTTTTTTTTTTTTTTGCGGTACTGGGGATTGTACTCAGGGGCATTCTACCTCCGAGTTACACCCCAAGTCCTATTTTTTATTCTTTATTTGGAAACAGGGTCTCACTAAATTGCAGAGGGCCTCACTAAGTAGCTGAGGCTGACTGCGAACCTGGATCCTTTGGTCTCAGCCTCCCAAGTACTGGGATTACAAACGTGCGCCACCACACCCGGCTGGCACTCTTTGAAGATGAAATTCAGTGCAAAACCTCATCATGCCAGCTCCTGGGTAATGTCCTAGATGAAAAGTCATCCCTGTCGTTTCTGTTGTTTGTTCCTGGAGAACACTTCTGTTCCAGGCGCTATGAAAACAAGTCAGCCCCACAAACATGACTGAGTTCCTGCTCTGGGCTGCCCTGGTGGAATCAGAGGTTCTGAGTCACTGGACTGTGAACCCCTTGAGGTTCTCTCCATTGGGAGAGAGAAATACATGCAAACCCAAATAGAATTCAGGGCACATATAACGATAGCAAGGTGCCAGGCACGGAGATGCATGCCTGTAATCCCAGTACTTGAGAGGCTGAGACAGGAGGATCGCAGGTTCAAGACCAGTCTTAGCAATGTAGCAAGGCTCTTAGCAATCTAGGGAGACCCTGTTTCAAAACAAAAAATAAAATTAAAAAGGACCAGGCTGGGTGTGTAGCTTTGAAATAGAGTGGCCCTGGGTTCAAATACCAGTACCGTCCCGCCCCCCCCCCCCCCCCCGGCTAAAAAAAGCAAGGCTATTCATTTTTGAACTTTCAGTTAAAGAAAATATGTACACACTTAAATTCTTACTCCTAGGATTTATCTTTTTATGTGACCCAAAATGCTCCTGGTAAAATAGGCCAAAGAAGACTTAATACTTTTTAAATAATGCTCAGAAATCAGTGGTTGAGAGCTTATTAAAGCTAACATTCAATCTATAGTCTAAACAGATTGCACCGTAGCATAATTCTTTTTGCGGGGGTGGGGGGGGAGCAGTTCTGGGGATTGAACCCAGGGCCTCAGGCAGGCTAGGCAAGTGCTCTACCACTGAGCTACACCCCAGACATAGCATAACAATTACCAATGCAAACAAAGAATGCAAAATTAGGAAACATCGTCACTTGACCAATAAGAACTAAACAGACATTATTCCAAAATTACTCCAAAACAGAGAAGGTAAGAAGCGACCGAAATGTAAACACCAGAAAAAAGGAGCCAAGCAGCTTCTACAGCAGGAAATATACAATAAAATCCTCCCCAACCCTTCATTTGGGACTCTCTAGTTTATAAAACACACACACACACACACACACACACACACACACACACACACACAATGATATTCTGTGTTTAGGAAAAAATAAAAATAAAAACAAGTGGTCTGCTTTCCTAGTTTTGATCTCAGGATCACATTCACAACAACAGAGGCATTTGAGCCAGTGCTCTTCAGCTAAATATTCTTTACGGCCTGGGTGCCTGTGGATAGACTGTATTTCTGCACACTTGTGGACAAGATGTTGGCTTCGTTTTACAACCGACATCTTGTCCACATCAGGGGAGCTTTCTGACACAGACATGCATACCACGAGGGCTACCTGCTGGGTTCTGGCAAGTTCAGCAGACTGCGGGACGTAATGGGAAGGCGGTCACAGTGGAAAAAAACCTTCCTGGGAATTTTTTAAGTGGTTACAAAAAAAAAAAAAAAAAGCATGCCATTTCCTAATGTCCCACACTGTGAGCTGGCCCACGGAAGATAATCCAGGAAATGTGATGTAAAAACTACTCAGGTTCCCTCACAGAGGAGGCATTTTGCAAACAGCCAACATAAAGAATGCGTTTCTCTTTAGGAAGTCCACCACTTGGAAGTTTTACTTTTTAATTAGGCGCATGAAAGTCGAAAGAGTATGAGCTGAAAATCATCATTAGCTCCACATGCAGATCGTACTGCCGAGCAGTGCTTCTCAGAGGCTGGTGGGCTCCGAGGAGAGTAAGGCGCACGAGCAAAGTCACCCATGGCCAAAGCTCCTTTGCAGGGTGTCCGTTTAAGAATTTCAACTGGATCAGGGCATATCATGTAAGTGTCATCTACCTGTGATACGGCAGTCTTTGACTCTGGCGCAACATTTTCCTCTAGTAAAAGATGTGACCTACCAAAGCAAGATGTAAATCTAATTTTTAAAGCCAAAAGGAAGAAAAAGAGGAAACGCGATAGCGCCACCTAAAGGTCATTTCAAGAGCAATAAAAACTAGACAAAGATTAAGACAGGATTTTTCATTTCCCCTTACACCCCGCCACCCACACATAGAAGTGTCGGTGTGCCTGATTATCATGATGAATACAGCTTTGTGGGTGGCACGCTGTGGGGACAGAAGTTGAAGCAGTTATATTCTAGCTTCATATCCCATCTGTAAAAAATCCAAAATCACTCCATTCTATAGAGAAGATTAACCTCAAACAGCAAGCAAAGCTATCACAGACTTAAGCGGAGCTGGGCATGGTGGTACAGAACTGTAGTCCCAATTACACAGAAAGCTAAAGCTGGAGGGTCACAAGTTCAAGGCCAGACTGGGCAACTTGGCAAAACCCTATCTCAAAATAAAATAAAATAAAAAGGACTGGGGATGTAGCTCAGTGGAAGAATGCCCCTGGGTACAATCCCCAGTACTGGGGGAAAAAAAAAACCAACAACAAACTAAGAGTTGAGACTATAAAACTCTTAGAAGAAACACAGGAGTAAATTTTCCTGACCTTGGTTTAGGCAAAGGTCTTTAACTAGGACAACAAAAAAAGTGACAAAAGAAGAAAAGAGCAGATGATTGGATGCATTAAAATGTAAGGCATTGTGTTGCAATGGGAGGGAGCACTTGCAGATAATATAACTGATAAGGGATTTGTATCCAGACACAGAAAGAACATTTACAACTCAACAGTAAAAAGACAGATAACCCAATTAAATAATGGGGGAAGGATATGAATAGATCTTTCTCCGCAGAAGATACACAAATGGCAAATAAGAATTCGAAGAGACCTACGCCATCATTAATCCACAAGGGAAACACAAATTAAAACCACAACGAGATGTCACTTTGTACCCGCTAGGGTGGCTATGATCAAGCTGGCGGTAACCGATGTTGCTGAGGATGCAGGGTGAAGGGGAATCCTCAGCTATTGCTGGTGGGAACGTAAAACAGCCCAGCTGCTTTGGAAAAGAGTTTGGCAGATCCTCAAAATGGAACTGTACCTCGACTGAGGAAGGGATAAACAAAATGTGGCATATCCATCCACTGGAACATTATTTGGCCAGGAAAACAAAGTCCCAACGCGTGCCACATCATGCAGGAACCTTGAAAACATCATACTAAGTCAAAGTAGCCAAGCACAAAGGGAGCATATCATATGATTTCATTAGCAAGGAAATGTCCAGAATAGGCAAATCTACTGGCAAAAAGTAGATCTGGGGTTACGGGAGGTCAGGAAAATGGTGGTGGTGGGGGGTGGGGAGGGAATGGACAGGCAGTGACTGCTAATGTGTATGAGGTTTCTCAGAGAAATGAGGGGACTACTCTAAAATTAAATTGTGATGATGGCTACATAGCTCTGAATATACTAACACCACTGAACTGTCTACTTTAAGTAGGCCAATGTCTAGTGTATCTCCATAAAGCCATTAGTTTAAGGATTCAGTGGAGCTGGGCGTGTGGCGCCCACCTGTAATTCCAGGACTTGGGAGGCTGAGACCTGCCTGGGGGATTACAGGTTTGAAGCCAGCCTCAGCAAACTCAGTGAGGCTTGCATCAGCTTAGTGAGACCTGTTCCCAAATAAAAAATAAAAATGGACTGGCGGGTGTAGCTCAGAGATAGAATGCCCTTGGGTTCAATCCCCAACCCCCCCCCCCCACACACAATATCAGTGGAAAAGTTTGCAATTGCTAGTCCCGCCCCGCCAATCTGATGGTGCAGTTTCCAAGGCCACCCACCAGGTTGCAGAAGGGGAGAAGGTAATGCGGAGGCACACAGCAGCAGACAAGGCCCCGCCCCCAGCCCGCTCCTCTGCCCACATCAACACGGTTGTTACAGCTTCACGGCCACTCCTCATTTGTGTTTCCTAAAAATGTCATGAAAAGAAACTAGATGTTTCTCTCTCTCTCTCCCTCTCTCTCTTTTTTTTTTCCTTCCCTTTTCCTTTAGGGGAAAAAAAGAGATGAGGGGTTAAAAAAAGAAAAAGAAAAAAAAATATATAAGAGGTTAGGCCATACTTGGATGGGAAGCAGAGTGAGAAAAATGACCTGCTTGCCAAGAAGATGCACTGCTCTCTGGTGACCACAAGTGAAGCTTGCTTGTTTTAACTGTTTTGTCTAACTCCAGCAACGTGTCCACCATGGTGGCCGGCTCCACAAGTCACAAGGATTTGCCAACCCTGTCATTCCTGTGTGTCTACAACATGCCTCACTTTTTTTTTCTTTTCTTTTTTGGTGGTACTAGGGAATTGAACCCAGGGGTGTTCTACTTCCAACCTACACTCCCAGCCCTATTTTTTGCTTTTCAAACAAGGTCTCCAGCTGGGCGTGGCGGCGCACGCTTGTAATCCCAGCATTTGGGAGGCTGAGATGGGAGATCTGGGTTCTCAGCCAGCCTCAGCTACCTAGTGCTCCACAACTTAGTGAGACCCTGTTTCAAAATAAAGAATAAAAAATAGGGCTGGGGGTATAGCTTGGAGGTAGAATGCCCCTGAGTTCAATCCTCAGTACCGCAAAAAAAAAAAAAAAAAAAAAAAAAGAAACAAGGTGTCACTAAGTTGCTGAGGCTGGCCTTGAACTTGTGATCCTCCCGTCTTAGCCTCCTAAGTGCTGGGATTACAGGCATGAGCCACCATGCCCGGCAACATGCCTCACTTTGGTTAGTGAGTTGACGATTAGGAGTGCCATGGACACGGTGTAGCTGCTGCAGTAAAAATGCTCACCACTGCCACTCAATACGCTTCTTTTTTATTTATACATCTAGGACGTCTCTCCTGGGTAAGCTCAGCACATCTCTCTACACACTGTCTGGCTGACATCTCACGCACAACCTCAGGGGCAACGTGCTCCTGAAAGGGTATGTCAGCTTTCAGCCTTAGTTGGTCCATTTGTTTACTGCGACCATGACTTTGACAACAGATCATGGTGGTCGAGATTAAAACGCAGCCCCTGTCTCTCCTCAATACCGTGCCCGTGGATGGTGTAAAATGGCTCATAAGGCCGCCCTCTCTACTTACAGCTTCTGATTTACTTGCTGCTGTCAAAGACTCCCTGTTTATTATTCCTTCCAGTGTGAGCTCCAAATAGTTTCATATCATTTCCTGCTTTAATCCTAGTCAAATATTTGAAATCATGGATATGCTTGCTAACTCCAAGTTGAAGTATTCCGTTATGTGCAAAAAGTTTGAGAGGTGAGTGGCTTTGGGGCTCTAGCACTTAGTTTTCTTCTTTTTGTTTTTCAGACAAGCATTTTACTCATTCCCAAATCTTCACTTGAAGTTTGGCTAACTGCGTCAGGTGTCTTTGTGCACTAATATGGAACAAAGTCAACCCTGCCAAGTTGGCTTTCTGGGCTCCCCTCCCAAAGAGAGATTTGTGCTTTAGGAAGGACACCTCCCATCAGGGCCCCCTACTCCACCAGGAAGCAGATTAAACACAACGATTAACAAGGACTCCACAAGACTTATTAAGACTAGGCTGGAAACCCGCCCTGCCACTTTCTACCTTTGTGCACATTCTTCTGTCTATTTTCCTTAACTGAAAACCTGGGACCAGCCAGGCATGATGGCACAGGCCTGTAATTCCAGCTACTTGGGAGGCTGAGGGAGGAGGATCTCAAGGTTGAGGCCAGCCTGGGCAACCTCGTGAGACCCTGTACCAAAGTAAATAGCCAGAGATGTAGCTCGGTGGTGGAGTACCCCTGGGTTCAATCCCCAGTACTGTGAAGCAAACAAACAAAGCCTGGGACCAGTGTAATATCTCACCCACCGGGCTGTGTCGGGGTCTGAAGGAAGCACACAGCACTTGCTCAATAAAGCAGTTGCCCCTATTGTTGCTGAACTGTTGTCTTTAGGATGCTCCCATGACAGCCTCGTAGTCTAGTTTGCTCAAAGGTAATAAAAATTGATCCTTCTCCTCCAAGAGCATAGGTACTAATTGGGAAAAAAACATTGTTGCTTCGAAAACAATCAAAAATCTGTAGAGTAGGTTTATTGCTTATAGAGGGAAAAAATTAAGCAATCAGTATTCTCTCTTGTTTTTACGGATATATAACAACAGAATCAATAGGCTATGAAAAAGCTTTATATCCCATTAGGAAATCTCATACACCCAACTAAATAGGACCTGCCATTAAAACTTGTTTTCTATCTTTTTGTATCTTTGGAATTTGGAAGGGGCAGATCCTTCCATTAAAAACCAAAACATGAGCCAGGTGTGGTGGCGCATGTCTGTAATCGCAATACTTGGGAGGCTGAGACAGGAGTATTGCAGGATCAAGGACAGCCTCAGCCAGTAGTGAGTGAGACTCTCATCAACCTAGTGAGACCTTGTTTGAAAAAAAAAAAAGGGGGCCGGGGTGGAACTCGGAGGTAGAATGGCCCTGGGTTCAGTCCCCAGCACCAAAACAAAACATCACAGATCTACTTATAATGTGAAAAAGGAAAGTTCATCTCTTCTACTATCAGTTGCTGGGGATAATTCCAGATTGCATTTTTTCTGTGCATTTTTGTTGCCAGCTTTTTTTTTTAAATTGCTCCCTCCTCCTCTTCCTCTAACTTTGCAATATAGCATGGCCATCTTTTCCAGCCAGTACACAGAGATATACCTCATGGTTTGAGGCAAAATGGCTATATTCAATTTATTGACCCAGTCTCAAATTATAGAACATTCTGGTCATTTCCAGTTTTTTTTTTCCAGGCAGTTTCAGCGCCAAATTTTTACTAGCTCCACAGTCTGACCCAGTGTCTAGACACTTAGGAAAAATTCTTCCAATTATCCATTGGAATGGGCGGCAACGCTCTTCCTCAGGTGGGCTCTGCTATTTTCTGTCTTTTTCTCTTTAGGATGTTTTAGATTATATGACTTGGTTCCAACACTGACTCCTTCCTGAAGAAACTCAAACCAACAAAACATCTGTGTTTATGTTAAAATCTTCTGCAAACCTGTTTCTCTTTCTTGGCCAGTTTGACTACTAACGAGCTCCGGTGGCAGCAATTTCCATGGAGAACCAGAGCATGTTAACCTCAGCTTCACCACTCACAGGTGCCTCAGCCTTGGGCACCGTAATTACCTCTCTGCCTCAGCTACCTCATCTGTGAAATGGGAAAAATACAGTTGTGAGGATTAAACCAACTCATACAATACGAGGTGCTTCAGCGTCTGGCGATAACAAATATTCAATAACAGTAGATTCATCCAGGTGTGGTGGCGCACGCCTGTAATCCCAGTACTTGGGAGACTGAGACAGGAGGATCACGGGTTCAAGGCCAGTCTCAGCAACTTAGTGAGGCCTGTTTCAAAAGCAAAAAGTAAAAAGATCTGGGGGTGTAGTTTGGAGGTAGAATGCCTCTAGGTTCAAGCTCCAGTACCAAAATATTAAAAAAGTATAAAATAACAGTAGAAAGTATTCTTAATAGATATACAGCTTGTTTTGATGATTTTTTTTTTTAAGGCCTGAAAATACCGGCCTGCTTCCTCCATAGACAGCGGTTCTCACTCTTGCGTCCGTAACTACAGTCAGCTTCTTTTGCTGCCATTCCTGTTTAACTGGAAACCAGAAGATCGGGCCATGTCTCCAACACACCCCGGAGCTGCGGAGCCAAGCAGCAGCTGGCCAGGCAATGTGGTTTGGGATGCACAGAGCCGACTTTTCTGCTCCAAAATACACTAACAGAATGCTACAGTTGGAGATTCATTACCCGGGGCCTGGGGAGCTATTTGGTTATCAAGAACGTACTGCTTAAAATATCAAGATTCGAGCCGGGCGTGGTGGCACATGCTTGTAATCCCAGTATTTGAGAGGCTGAGACCGGAGGATCTGGGTTCTCGGCCAGCCTCAGCTACCTAGTGAGGCACTCTGCAACTTAGTGAGACTCTGTTTCAAAATAAGAATAAAAAATAGGGCTGGGGGTGTAGCTCGGAGGTAGAATGCCCCTGAGTTCAATCCCCAGTACTGAAAAAAAAAATACACACACACACACACACACACACACACACACACACACACACACACACACACACATATATATATATATATATATATATATATATATATATATATATCAAGATCCCTGGGAGGAAGAAAACCTTCAGTTACCAGCTCAGAGCTTAGCAAAGGATGAGTCGACTGGAGTGAAGCCCGAAGGTGGAAAGGTGGAAACTATGTCTTGGGTGGGGGTGGCACTGAGGGGCTTCCTCCCCGGTACCCATGTCAGGTCCACGTGTTATTTTTACTGCAGAGAACCTGTTGGCATTGGGGCATTTCCCCATTTGCATGCAACCAGCCATGCCCTGCAGCTCCACTTCCTAAGGGAGGGTGGAGGCTGTTGAGTGGCCCACCCCCTCCATTGGAGAGCAGGGGCTGGGGATGGAGGTGTGGACCAGGAGCCCCGGGCCACAGCAGTGCACAGCTCCTGGCAAGAAGAAAACCCGGTTCCTGTCACCTACTGAATGCAGTGCCGGCACCTCCGTCGTTGAGAGAGAGCCTGCAACACAAAGGCCTCTTCATTCTGCTTCCGATCCATCCCTTGGAAAGGCTGGTGGAGAGGGCCAACCCTGCCAGCTACACAGGGTGGGGTCGGGGCCTCCGAGGTGCTCCCCTCGCTGCTCCTGACCTCTCTAATGCTCTCAGCTTGGCCCCTAGACCCACCTCCCAGTCCTCCTGCCTCAGTTCACCTCGCTGTCTCTCCGGTTTGCACACGAGCGTCCCTGATGCCCGCTCTGTCTTAGGAGTTGGCCTCTGTCTTTTTATCAGAACGCCCACAAACACATTTCAGCTGCTAACAAAAACTCTCTGATGATGATGATGGTGGTGATTTGGTTGAAATCCCTCAAGTTTGCTCACACCACAGCACTGCGATGCCAAAACCAGCCCACGAGAGCCAAGGACCGCAGGACCTTGGCTGGGTGGGTGGGTGGGTGGGTAGATAGAGGCGCTTGGGCAGAGGCGGCCTGGGTCTTGGGTTTTCGGAAGGCCTTTACACCAACGCAGCAGCCCTTGAAATTAATTTTCTATTAAAATCTAAGGCTCTCTGTGTGATAAACAAACCGCGCATTGACTGTGGATTCTGCATCTGACCTTTTACACTGGTTTTGTCAACAAAATTTACTGTATTCATAAATACTAATGTTCTCATTTGGTTCCCTCTCTTTAGTGTACTGTAAATTATAAGCGAGTACATAAATGTCTTGGCCTGGTAATATAGTGGCCTGAAATGACTTCCTTTTTCCCTTAAAGATGTTGCATGTTTTAATGGTAGGTGTTTTTAATTAACTTGAAGTGCCATAAACTGCCTGTGTATGAAGCAAAGGCAAGCGAGTCGCATTAAATTAAAAGTGCAGTATCTGACTAATGTTAACAAATTAGGCACGCCTTCGAGAGGCACAATTTCTCTGCCTGCAGTTGTCATCTTATTAATGCAGAGATATCAGAGCTCCTACAGCAGCGGCACCAAATGAGCCTTTCAGAATTAATACTTTGGGCAATCAATGAGGAATAAGATTTTAAGCTTTAAAAAGATTCCCACTTGGGCGTCTCGACACAGCTTCCCCTTTCTTTTTCCTTCCTAAACGAGCCCTATTTGGGGATCTGATCTTTTTGCCAATATCAGTCCAAATTAGCACTGTAAATATTGAAATCAAATGTTACTACTTGGCCTAATTTTCTTTCAGCCCACAGTTAATCTTTATTCAGCCTTAATGAGTATTTATTGTGTGACCCTGACAGCTTGCTACTGCTGTGATAAATTATCTGACTCAAGTCCGATTAAAAATGCAACCCTGAGTGCTAATTATCTCAACAGACCCGCTTAATAATAGCATTTCTTGTCAATTATGGAATCTCAGCGTGCGCGTCAATAGCAACAAATGCACGGGCCTACCTTAGACGCCGACTTCCCATAATGCCCTTTTACTTGCCATATGTAAATCAGAGCGCTTCTGTACCTGTGGTGACCTTTTATTAGCAAACTGTCAAAATGATAAAACTAGCCATTGCAAAACCCCCACCACCATACAATTAGGGGCTACAGCTCAGGACAACGGGAGGGCGATCAGACACAGCTAATTATGATGCATCTTACTTATGGCCTGTCCGGCAGGAGGAATTAGCTGGTTTTGAAATTTATGCCAGCTTAAGCACGGCCCACAGGAGGGGTGCTGCTGGAATCTAAGGGCACCGGGGCGGGGGCGGGAAGCAGGGAACTGTGCATTATATATATATATATATATATATATATATATAATGTTTTGCAGGGACTCTGGACTCGGATCCGAGTTCAAATTTCAACTCCATGGCCTACCTGCTGTGTGTTTTTGAATAAATAGTTTCATTAGAATAAATGAAGCCAACATCACCCACGTCGTTGTTTCAGGTCTGGGATGAGTGAGGGTCTAATGGTCACAGGTGGGCAGACACCTGGCTCGGTGCTGTCACAGAGCGGGCCTGGCCCCTGTCTACTCCCTCTCCGCTGACCCTTTCCCTTGAACAGTGACCTGGACAGCAGATAACTACAGCTGCAGCAGGGACCATTTAGGAAGCTCTGTGTGCGTGCCCTGCACAACGCCTTACGTGGAGCCGGCCATTAGCCTGCCTCCTTTACCACAGTCAGAACTGAAGAGCGGAGCGGAGCTGAAGGCTTCCCCATGCGGATCACTTAGGCCGTCTCCTATTTGCAGGTACAAATGCCTTCAACTACTCAAAAATCGAGGGGACTGTCCTCTCGAAGGACGACCTGAGCCAAACATTCTACAGCCGACCTTGGGGCTGGCTACAGGAGCTCGTGGGCTAAACTGAGCATCTCCTACTTGCCAGCTGCGAGGTACTCTCTCCAGAGCCTCTTCCAGACCCCCACCTTCCCAGTGGAGAAAGGCTAAGGGGGGCAGATGACCTGCCCAACCCCACAACTCTAAGTGTCAGAGCCCAGGCTAAGAGCCAAAGCACCCGCTTCCCCACAGCAGAGGGACACCAGGCGCACGCCACGTACCCCCACGTGGGTGTTTAAGGGAGAACCAGTGATGCTGTTGACAGAGCATCGAATGACAAGGAACAATCCAGAGAATGTGGGCCTTCGGTTCTCTGCAACGACAAACCACAAAGCTGCCGGGCAGAAAGCAAGCCCCAAACCTACGCCTCTGTCTTTTCACGGGGGAGACACCATCGGTCACATGACCTTCCGCATCTGCGGCCCCCGGTGATAAGTTTGGGGGCACGCACCTCCTCTGGCCTGCTCGGCCACCTTCATGTCCCAGGTTGAGCTGACAAGCGCCTACAAGTAGAGCAGGGTCCTCAGATACATGCGGAACTTTCCTCCATTAGAAGGGCGCTGTCCCTGGCGAGCCCCTCTTCAAATACAGATGTTCCCACCCCCTACATCTGGACTGCCTGACGCATGCAGAGAGGACCGGGAATCATCCTGTTCTGTGAGGGGCCAAGCGGCGTCTCCCCGGGGGCCACACCCTCGATGACTTGCAGAAGGGATGCGGATGGTGGGAAAGAACGCGGGAGAGCGGCGTACACGTCGGGCCGCTTGCCCGAGGCTGCGCGCAGACGGCTAATGAGGCCCAGATGCCGCTCTTTCCGCCACAGATCCGGGGAGATGGAAGGAAGGAATGTGATCATTTCCGTCTGAAATAATATGCTCCCTCTTCCCTGACACCTCGGGCCCACTTCATCACTTCCTCCGCATATGATCTCAAATTAGGAAGCTAATCTTTCCCTTCAATGGGATGCCGAGCCAGAGGCGGGAGCGCATGCGCCATAAGCACGGGGGTGGGCTAAGCCCCTTTCCGGTGGTACACAAGCCAGCCAGCCCCCACGTGCATTCCCTGTTGGCCCGTAAAGGAGGCACGCCCGAGCTCTCGTCCACGAGCACTGCCAACTGTCTTTTGGGGTGAACCGCCCACTCTTTCTCCAGGGTGTTCAGGAAAGTTAATGCACGCCACAGCGACACCTTGGGGACCCTGTTTCTTAACAGTCTGAAGCCCTTCATCACATCGCCTGGTTCTAGGTAAACCCAGATTGCAATGGGAAATAATATCATGTGGTTTGGAGTATGTCTTCCGATTTTCACACTTCCTTTGATTTCTATGACACAACCCAAAGTAGATGTGGAAATTACTTTGTACCACCTCCCCCCACCCCCGGCGCCTCCTTAAGTTCTGAAGCATCCATTCAAATTCCACATAAGGTTTCAAGGGAGCTATGGAAACACATCCTCTGCAGACGAGTTTAGCATGAAAGTTACTGCCCCGCTGGGCAGAGCCCAATGGCCTGACACTGTTTAACTCCCTTGGAACACTACAAAGGGGGCTAAGTCTTTCCAAACACTTCCCAGCAAGGACTGCAGTGCATGTGCCTGGTGTGCTGTTAGACGTATGTGTGCACTTCCTATATTCCAAATTGTTGTAAGCATGAGTCCTCAGCACAGAGCGCCTCAAAGGCCCTCTGCAGTGCATGCGGTTTTAATGGGCCTTTCCTTGCTAGCCCTGAATTTTCTGGTTACCCAACCATTTTCCTATCTTCCTTGAAACCAGGGGCATTCTACCTCTGAGATACAGCCCCCAGCTCTATTTTATTTTATTTTTTTTATTTTGAGTTGCCACATTGCTGAGGCTGGTCTCGAAACTGCAATCCTCCTGTCTCCCCCTCCCAAGGACTGGGATTACACACATGCACCACCACACCTGGTTTATTTTTTTTATTTTGAAACAGGGTCACACTAAGTTGCTGAGGGTCTTGCTAAGTTGTTGAGGCTGTCCTCCACTGTGTGATTCTCCTGTTTCAGCCTCCCAAATACTGGAATTACAGGCTTGTGCTACCGCTCCCAGCTGATTGGCTTCCTATCTTGAAGAGAATGCCCTGTGACACATTTGTACTGAACAGAATCAAGTAATCCGAAATACAAACTGTGACTTCAGCGGCAGATTGTAATTTGTTTTGTATGTGGCTGCCAGATTTGAGCAGCTATTATCTACTTCTTTTTCATTTTATAATGGTGACCACATCTTAAAAATTAATTATGCCTGCTATTTATTTCACGGTTCTGGTCTCAGGCCAACAACATCATTCCTTAACTTGATGGAAACATATGGGTGACTTTTGGTAAAGTCACGTTCTTCCCCAAATTGTGCGGGGGTCACAGGAGAACCGTGGGTGCTGCCATTTGCCTGGAGCTGTTTCCGTTAGCGACGATATTCCTAAGAACACATGTCAGCAGTCAGCGCTCCAGAAGCCTGAGCAAACCAGCCCTGGGGAGCTCCGTTTCTATTTTGGGGCCTCGCTGGCCTTCCAAGGGGGCAGGAAAAGAATTTGGATTGTTCAGCTCTGCAGGAAATCCCTTGCCTAATTTCTATTTCTCTAAGCCTCAACCTTTCTGGAACACTATCATCACTGCGGCTAATACATTTTGGATTTCAAAAAACAATCCTTGACACTTCCTCAGCATGCATTATCATCTTTAAACCATCACAAGACCAACAGGATAACAGCCTCCCCCGCCCCCCATTTACAGTCTTGGGAAGAGTGAGAACCCACTTGCTATTTTTCTGGGGGTACAAAACTGGAGGAAAAAAATAATGCTTTGGAAAATCTTGTTTCAAGGCCAGAGTGTAAACACACAACTGTGGGCACAGTGTTAGAAAATAGAGTAGAAGCAGAAGACCTGGTCAAACAGCACCCAGTGTGGGGACGGGCTTCATGTAGAATCACGACAGTGCTAACATGTAGAAAGCACGTGATGGAGCCGTGGCAGGGAGCGATCCCCAGGGTCAACTTCCTGCACCGTGACACACATTCCCCATGGTCCCCTCAAGCTTCTGGGCAGCACTTCCTGACTCCAGGTGGACCAGCAGGTACACCGCCTCTCCACACTCAGCCCCAGGCCTCGGTACCTACAAGTCCCATCTTGTCAGCCCCCCCCCCTTTGAAAGTATCACCACTTCCCTCCCTAGCTCTGGTCACACCTGTCAGTTTTTCATGGCTATCTGATTCTCTGCAGACCAGGAACCAAGGCGCACAGGGGCTCTGATTGTGTGCGTGCCCTTGCTGGGGTTCTTAGTACCCACACTGCTGGGGACAGGTGAGGAACTGCATGCCTGGACTCCGCCTGGGCCATGGAGTGTGTGTGCACCGGAAGGTTCTGAAGCCCTGGACCCAACTGGTAGGCCTTTCTCAAAAGCAACTAATTTCTGAGAGCTCGTTAGTGATCTAGGAATGGGGGATGGTCCTCTGAATGCCACAAAGTCTCTTGAAATCTTACAGGTGCAGTACTTGAAAACGAGACATCTACATCTGTGGTAAATTCCTTTGGTCTAGAAGAAAAAATAAAAATTCACAAATACCTAATAGGGACATACTTTTTTTGGTACTGTGAATTGAATCCAGGAGCATCCTACCTCCAAGCTACACCCCTAGCCTCCCTTTTTATTTATTTATTTTGAAACAGGGTCTCATTAAGCTGCTGAGGGTCTCACTAACCTGTGATAATTCAGTTTCAATCTCTCAAGTACTGGGATTACAGGCATGCACCACCATGACTAGATGGTATATATCATTTTTGAAGAATTAACCTAAAGAAGCTCCACTCACCACATCATCCTGAAGGCACTGGGGATTGTATGGCTTTGTGGTTAGCACTGCCCAACAGGCGCTGGGGCCAAGTGATCTCTGTTTCGCCTGAAATTCTACTGGAAAAAGAGTCCAGGAGTCTCCATGTTTCTCTCAAAGACCAACGAAGTTTCCTTGAGGTGGTGGGGTTTCCACAGGGGTATGAGTGGCTTCCTAAAGCCAACTTGGAAGTTTAGAAGTAGAACCCTAGAGACAGGTGGTGCACTTGGGAGGCTGAGACAGGAGGATGACAAGTTCAAGGATAGCCTCAGCAACTTAGTGAGACTACGTTTAAAAATAAATAAATAAATAAATAAAACAAGGCTGAGGGTATAGCTTGGAGGTAGAATGTCTCTTGGTTCAATCCCTAATACAAAGGACGGGAGGGAGGGATGAATCAGGCCCCTGGGGCCACATGCCATCCCTAGTAGACCAGAATCTCTAGACATTGCAGTTAAGGATTTGTGGAAGGCCATCAATGAGAGCCGTTGTTCCAGGCTACTTCGTGGCTTCAGTTCTATGCCATTGCCGTTTAAGTTCAATCACAAATATAGATCAATATGGGGGGATTTAGACTAGATGGGGTTGTAAATACCAACGCAAAGAGCATTTTGTGGTCTATGTGACAGTCCTTGGGACCTTGCCTGGATGCTCAGTAAACTCTGTTGGTCCATCCAGTAACTCAGTAAGTTGAGGGCAGATACCACTTTAATTCACTAGTATTTTCTACCAACAAATGCCACTTCCGTAAGGAGGAAACACAGTCCATGTTTCAGGGGGGCTATGCTAGCCTGCTGTGTGCCATTAAAAAGGGGTCTCTTGTCTTTGTTTTCAAGCCAGCGTGGTTAAAGTCTAGGTTATTTTACAGTGGAATCAAAAAGCAATTTGAGCTGGGCATGGTGGTGCATGCTTGTAATTCTACTATGTGGGAGGCTGAGACAGGAGACCACAGGTTTGAGGCCAGCCTCAGCAATTTAGTGAGGCCCTCCACAACTTAGTGAGGCTGGGGGTATAGCTCAGAAGTAGCATGCCCCTGGGTTCCATCCCCAGTGCCCCCCCCCCCACACACGCACTTTGTTTTTCTTCCTTGTGGTGAGAGTAAAATGCCGTATGTCCGTTACTTATGTCCATTATTGTACAGAACAGAGCAGGTGATGTTACGCGCTTTGATGATCTTCAGAGAGCCCTTGCTTTTGCTGCTTCTTCGGAGGGTGGATCGTTTAATTACTCTGCCCAAGGATGTTCGTCATGTCATATGCTTGCAAAATAGTTTTAAATGCTTTCAAATGCTTCCAAGATTAAAATAACTGTTGAGCTATTTTGCTCCGTGTTGACAGCTCCCTCTCATTTCATCTCTGGCTGTAATATTTCTCCCATGCATTCATAACCACCACCTAATAGTAGCCATCCATAAAGAGCAACACAATAGCAGCAGTTAGTTTACTAGGAACCTCTCCCTCACGGGCACTCTGTTTTCTGGTTTTGGTGTTGGTGGCTCATGCAGACTTCTGCTATTCTTTTCAAATGACTCTGCCTTTGTACGGTATTTATTTCTTGATGTTCCCCGTAATTTAGTCAACACTCCTTAATTTTCCCCCCTTTCATCCATGATGATTTGTAAACCAACCAAACAACAAAACTATAAAACTTTAAATGTAGCTGGGCATGGTGGTGCATGCCTGTAATCCCAGGATTTGGGAGTCTGAGACAGGAGGATCGCAGCAGGTTCAAGGGCAGCCTCAGCAAGGTAGCAAGACTCTAGGCAACCTAGCAAGACGCTGTTTCAAAACAAAAATATAAAAAGGGCTGCTGTAGCTGGGAGGTAGGATGCCTCTGGGTTCAATTCCCAGTACTAAAAAAAAAAAAAAAAAAAGAAAGATAAAAAGGGGTTGGGTTTTGGGCTGTAGCTCAGAGGTAGAATGCCCCTGGGTTCACTATCCTTCCCCACCCCACATTCTAAATGTAGTGAACTTTCTACTCCCCCTCCATTTCCTATTTTGTTATTTACACCAATAGTGACATATGGTAATAAATTGCCATCAGCATCCACTCTTCACTGTAGATCAAAGCCTTGGGATGCTTGATGAAAATTTATTAGGCTCTGCCCACCAATTCCCACCTGGCTGCTCAGTCCCCTTGGCCGCCGGAGACAGACACTCTGATCACTAACAGCTGGGTGTCTCCTCGAGCCGCCTCCGAGCCTCCAGGCAGCCTCGAGACTGCCCTGCTTCTCTGTCCCGTCTTATCTAGGTCTTGGATCCTTTGTTAGCAGAGGCTTCGGAGGATGTCAGAAAGTCTGAGAGGCTGTCATGGCCAAGGGGCCTCGGGCTGCACCAGGACAGCAGACAGGGCTGCTTGGCAGGACGTCCTCTGGTCACTGATAGGTACCTGGCGCCTGAGGGGTCCAGCATCTGGGCAGAGAGAAACTGGAAGGGATTTAGGCCAGGCGATTTGCAGGGCCCAGGGGTGTTTATGTCCGTGCTGAGTTCTGAGCCTTCTGCTGACTGACTGCTTTGTGCCATGGTGCTCCGGCTTATGCCGCAAAGATGGCCAAATAAAAACTACGGCCTGCTATTTAGTAAAAGTTATACAGAGCAGCAGCTGCTTTATCCTCCCCACCTGAGTCTCATCTAATCAAATGAGTCTGGCAGTAAATATTACAGGCTTTAAGGCTCAAGTAAACAATTCCCCCCATGTTACCTTTTCCACTACTCCACAATACTTAAGGAAGAAGACACCAAGTCAGAACCCTAATAATCATCTTTAATTACCACGACACAATGACTTAGCATTTGCACAGCCTTGTATTCCCCAGCGTCTGGGATGAGGACCAACAGAGGCACAAGGGTGCATTTCTAGCAGCGGCACGCAGAGCAGGAGCAGGGTAACGGTCCGTGTATGATCCACGGGGGCTTGTACACAGATTTCCACTCCACCTCCTTGGTGAATAAAAAGAGAAGGGGGAGCCAGGCATGGTGATGCATGCCTGTAATCCCAGTGCTTGGGAGGCTGAGACAAGAGGATCACAGGGGGTGTAGCTCAGAATGTCCCTGGGTGTCACACACACACACACACACACACACACACACACACACACACACACACACACAGAAGGGGGGCTTCTGAATTTAAAAGGCCATCTTGAAGATAGTTGTTGAGTTTTGGAGCTTTCTCACCTGAACCCATAGCACAGTTGTGTTGGAGTTCTAGTCAACCCTGGCAATTAGAAAAAAGAGCAACTAATGGCATGGGTTTCTGCCTGTCCTTAGAAGACACACATTCTCAGAACACCCTGGAGGCCCTGACACAAGCTGAAACGGTGCACACACAAGTTTACGAGGCCCCGATTATCAGTCCATACACAACGCACACAGGCTGCTTGCTTTATCGGTCCTGTCACGTGGGTCACCATGCAGACACCACTCTCGGCTGCTGACCTTCACTACGAGGGTCCCATCCCACAAAACAAATTCTTGTGAGCATTTAGAATTCTACCTCATAGCCAATGCCTGCCAATGCAGCCTCCTTTCACAGCCCCGTGGCCTCCTGGGAGGTGTCAGGAGTCCAGAGCTCAGCCCTCGGATTCAGATCCAAGTTCCCAATTCTCTCCCCACCGCCTCCTAACCCTGCCTTAGATGATACCTCACAGAGCTCTTGAATGGACGCCCAGCTTCAGACCTACATTAGAGACAACAATTTTCCTTGATGAAGATAATCATCGTCATCTCCTCCTCCTCCTCTTCCTCCTTCTTCTTCTTCCCCTCTCCCTCCCTCCCTCCCTCCCTCCCTCCCTCCCTCCCTCTCTTGTACTAGAGATTGAACTCAGAGGCATTCTACTTTCAAGATACACTCCCAGCCCCTTTTTTTAAAATTTTGAAACAGGGTCTTGCTAAGTTGCTGAGGCTAGCCTCAAACTTGTGATCCTCCTGTCTCAGCCTCCCAAGTACTGGTATTCTGGGCATGTGCCACCATGCTCAGCAAGAACTGGGCTTTGAAGGATACTGGCTCCAATAATCTTTAGCATATGATAACTGGAAAAGTATAGCTCAAATATTGGTCTGCTACTTATAAAACCATTCTGACCTTGAATCAAGCCTGGTTAGCAACATTTGAATTCTGCACTGTCCAAGGGACCTACTGAGGACCTCCGCCATGTGCTGAGTCGTTTATCTACTTCAAAACTTTGCCTGTGCTGTGCTGCCCAACACTGCACCAAGTACTTGGTCACGGTGCCAACACGTTGATGGCGATTCAAAGGCCCAATGTAGGGCACAAAATAATCAAACATTAATTAATAGGCTTCTATTAGAAATGCATGGATGGAGTGAAGATCCTGAATTTCAGTGACAAAAGAAAAAAAAAAGACACAAGCTTCGTACACAAGGTTATTCTATATCCTTTCTCCTGTAATATTCTGCAAAATAGGGCAACTGCATTTTCCATTTTAAGTGGTATTTAAGGAAATGTTGGTATGGATCCCATAATCTTGCCCATTGTTTTATGACACTAAAGCCCCCTACCCTGGGTTTAATTATTTCTGAACTGCATTTAATTACTTTTATTCTCCATCTTGCTCAAGAGGCTTAGCTCAGTGCCTGGTGCGTAGAAAGGGCTCAATAAAGAGTTGTTATTGTGAAGTTCACCTCCCTTATTTAAATGCACTCTTGAGCCCTTTGGTGAACAATGGTCCTTAGGGGGCGGTCCTCAATGCATTAAGCCAAAAGAGTAGTACTATACCTTATTAAAATGTATGGGTCTGTGTGTGTGCATGTGCATGTGTGTGTGTGTGTGTGTGCGCGTGCGTGCGTGCGTGTTACTAGTGACTGAACCCAGGGAAATTCTACCTTCAAGCTACACCCTAGCCGTTATTATTTTTTGTATTGAAACAGGGTCTCACTAGGTTGCTGAGGCTGTTCTCGAACCTGTGATCCTCCTATCTCAGTTTCCCAAGTCCTGGTATTATAGGCATGCACTCCACCCCTGGCTGGTCTCTATTTAATAATGCAATTTCTTACCAGGTTCTACGGCATCTGCTACTACATCATATGTAAATAATGAGCAAAAAGCATGCATTTTAGAGGTTAGAGCCTCACCTCTACTTAGTTTCTGATTCTCTTCATCTCTCCAGGGCAATCCTATTTGCGGGATGGCTGCAAGAACCCAGGTATGCCCCTCCTTGTAAAATGCATTAGTTCACTCAGCAGTCAGGATTCTGAATCCATTTGCAAGTTAATTATGAGAGTATTTCGGTCCTGATATTGCTGCCTACCCTGGGCAATTCTTTCCAAAAGGCAGAAAACCAGTCAAGAAGGAGAGTGGAACATTAGTTACACGGCGTTGGAGGAAGAAAATGAGGAAGGCATTTTCTCATTTTGGAACCAACACCTCAGGAAAGATATTTAGTATAAGAAGGGACAGATGGCCCCTTGGTGATCTGCACTACTGATACTCCATAGCTTCCTTTATCTCCAATGCTTTCTCACAGAGGATTCTTGAGCTGAGCCAGAAGTTCTGTCTCCTTCCACGCTCCCTCCCTCCCCTCCTCTACAGAGGCTACGAGATCCTACTCTTTGGGGAACCAACCCAACACAGACTCTTCCTTGCAAAAAATAGTTGCTCAATAAACATTTGTAGGATGAAAAACTGGTAGTGACTACATAGGTGTGGAGAGTGCTCAATGCAGATGAATCACCAGAAAGTCAATCCACTGTATATTGATATGAGCCAGAAACAGCCCCTCTTTCATGGAACTCATGTCCGGGAGGGAGGCAGTTCAGAGAGGCCAAGAAGGCTCACCGCTTGGCAGCGCTCAGCAGAGAAGGTGCGATGAACCTCCAGGGCAGGGGCAGGAAAGTCTTTGCAGAAGAAGCAGGTTTTGAAGGCTCAGCTGGCGTTTATCAGTCAGAGTAAGGGATTAGAGGATTGATTCTGACACCCAGTAAAATGGCCAGTACCTTTTGCCTGCACCTCCCATCCCAAGAGGGGGCCCTTCCTCACTTCCTGTGAGAGGCTCTGCCAATCAGATTCCGCCCGTAAGCACAACAGTTCATTCTGATCCGCCAGCTCCTCCTTGCATTCTTCATAGGTCAATCCAGCAAACCAACAGCTGTAAAAGAAGTCAAATCCCTGTAGGCCTTCCCAAAGTGGCCGAGCTTTGGCTAGGCGTGGAGCTGTCTCTCTGGGCCATGAATCACGGAGCGAAGAGGAACTGGTGCAACTGTAACCAGCTACAGGGCTCCGCGAGCGAAACAACAGCCTGTTCCTTTTCTATTAAAATCAGATGTTATCAACTGCAGTCTGTTTTCTTCTCTTTATAAGCACAGACACAGAAACACATTTCAAACATGTTTGAAACATGTTCAGGAAAAAACACATTAAGATATTTTTATTCTTATGAGAGTACAAGCATGGTAGGGATTTGAGGGCACCTGCTATCAATATTCAATATAAAAAGGCCTTACCTATTTGATCCCTTAAATGTTACCAAATGGAACCACATCCTGATCAACGGAGAGCTTCATAACATTAAACAAAATCATCTTGAGACAGAGAGAAGCGCGCAGTCTCCCCTCCTGGCTGGGAAGGCGGTAGCACGGGAGATTCAGTTACAGCATTAGCATAACCCGAGCTGACTTTATTTTATAAGCATGCAACAAATATTCCATGATGCCTCTGGCTTTACTAAAAGCGACTTTTCCCCACTGGCAAACTACAGGCTGAAAAGTTAAGTCAAATAAGCTATACGGCCCCTTGGACTAAAAACATGTCCATCCAATGGGTAAGTTTACGAGCCATCCTAACCCATAGGTGGATGGATGAACATTTGTTTTGTGTGTGTGTGTGTGTGTGTGTGTGTGTGTGTGTGTCTGTGTCTGTGTGTGTGTGTGTTACTAGGAACTGAACCCAGGGGCATTCTACCTCTGAGCTAAATCTCCAGCCCTTTTTATTTTTGTTTTGAAACAGGGTCTCAATAGGCTGCTGAGAATCTTGCTATATTGTTGAGGCTGTCCTCAAACCTTTGATACTCTTGTCTCAGCCTCCCAGGTACTAGGATTACAGGTGTGCACCTCGCTTAGGTGGATAAACTGGAGGCCTGAAGGATATGGGAAGGTGTGGGCTTCTTGCTAATTGCAGCCAGGGGCTAAAAGTGTCCAAACCCAATTGTGACATTCATTTGCAAAGCAACACTGGAGATGACAACTTATGCTTATAGAAAGGATTTGCAAACTTAATGCAAAACCTGAAATGTGCTATTTTAACCACCACACGAATGACAAACGATGGCCATCACACTTGGCCGAGCTGCCTGCAGTTACTGGGAGCTCGGCCTGGAGAGGCGAGAGGGGAGAGGCTTTGAGAGGGCCTTGGGTCTGGCTGGGGTGCCTGAGCTCAGAAGCCGCCAACTCAGAAAGGGTGGGAGCCTGGGAATCGCTAACTGGGGCTCCAAGGAGGGGGCAGGTACACACCCATGGGCTTTAGCTGGGGACGGCTTAGGAAGGCGAAAATAAAGACAAATTAAGCTTGAACTGGAAAATAAATAGACCCAAGTTGATGTGTAACAGTGCGTCTGGCCAGATCAGACCAAAGGTCGGCGAGATATCCACCCTGAGTAGGTGAGAAGGCCAGAGAGACTGTGCTCACAGTGTGGGAAAGACAGACTGTTTGTTCTAGAGATTTCCTCAGAGAAGTCGAGGGCAGTGGACACTGCCCCCAGCAGGGCTGCGCACAGCGGCCAGGGCTCCAGGACCTCCGGCCCTTCCCCGCAGCATTCCGCTGTTGCCCTGCCTGCTGGCACACTGGTCCCTCCCTGCCCTCTACATGCCAACTGCAGGTGGCCCGACGGAGCTTCTGCACAACTCATGAGGCCAGCTCCAAGCCAGCACAGCTCCTGCAGGCGGGCGCCTCGGGGTGGAGCCTCTACGAAGCTCTTCTTCCCCGCTTTTCAGGACTGGATTTCCTCCCCAGCTATCCTGCCCAGTCTGCCAGGGCCTCGGGGACCACCATAGATTATGCAGTGATCACAAAGATGTCCCTTGGGAAGCTGACTGTGCAGCAGGTATGGGGGACAGTGAACTTGACTGCCGAGTTTGGGACACTAAGTCAGGATGGTGGCTTTGGTGGGGACTCCTGGTCCACCTGCAAAGTCAATCCTGTCCTCTGCAAAGAAGTCCAGCCGTACACTCCAGCAAGTGTTTGATATTGTGACTGGCCGGGCTGAGGGCACCAACTGGTAATGTGGCCAGTAAGAGTGGACACCTGGTGACAATCATATGCATGAGAGTAGATGCCCATGGGGGTGGAAGACAGGTGGCCTCTCCCACCAATCTGCGAGCAAGGTCCCTCTTGAAGCGTCACACTTGACTCCTGATTGACTTCTTCCAACTAAACGACAATTAAGGAGCCTGGTCAATAAATTCCAGAGGTTTGGCCCACACATACTTCTTAAAATATATGCTAGCTAGTCTTTTACATATTCAGCATCAGCTTCTGCCAGGTTTGTGAAGTAATAGAAAAAAGTGGTAATCAGTGAAACACATCCTTTGTAGCTCGTGTGAAAAACGATGCCAAAATGCCTTTCCTGAATTCTGTGTGCTTTTACAGAAAGAGGTGTAATTTATATCGTTTCATTTATAACAGTGCTAAGTTAATGTTCTTGGCTGCTTTTGACAGAGCTTTCTGATTGGACCGGAATGATTTGTTCCTCTGAATGCCTGCCATACGCGAGGACATTTAATTAGCTTTCTAGAGAGTGTTTTCCTGATGGACACCGCCTCCCTAAACTTCCTGGCTTCTAAAAAAAGAATGAGAAGTTAATGGGGGTTTCTTAAGCTCCTGGCTTTCTGGGGGTCAAGAGCAAATCATAGTTTCATGAAACTGGATTTCACTGCTTACTAGGGAGTCATGTGGACTTTTCAGCCCAGTCCCCAAAATTGATCAGTGCCCTATTTTTTTTAAGCTTTATAACTAATTGTGAGAATGTTGCTGAAAGTCACGTCTTTACACATAAAAGTGTCAGCTGAGAGTGGTAATAACAGGAGGCCACAGTTGGGCATGACCTTGAGGTAATGCAGCCTTTGCTAAAGGGATCCTGGTCAGATCGATGAACGGGACAGTCTCAAGGTAAGGTTAATCTGGCTGGCTTCATTGGGAATCCTTTTAGTTTGCATCGTCAATAGGTGTCTGTGACACGTGGCTTTTTCTAGACCTGTGGAACCATAGACTCCCTCTTCTTGGAGAGCGTCACAGGGGCTGAGTGTTCTCAAGATCTGACTGGGGACTTCATTCCCAAAGTAAGTGTGCTGGGGGAAGGAGCAGCCGGCCTATTGTGCTCTGATGGGGGTGGGTCGAGCAGCAGTAGAGAGGAAGTCTAGGAAGTTCTTGCTCGGTGTGGAGCAGATCCTCAAGGCATCTCACAAGGAAGGCTCAGACTCTGAGACCTCCCATGGATGGCAGAGCAGAATGGGATAAGGGCAGACAGGGGGCCTGGGAATTCCACCTGCCACTCTTCCACAAGAGGATCCAGTCACCGAGCATGGGGCTCCTCTGGCTCCGTTACTTCGCTCATTGGTTTTCTAGAGAGCCCGCAGCTTGGAGCCCTGACCCAGGCAGTCCAAAAAGGTTTTCTTTCCTTGGTGGTTGGGATGGGTCCCAGGCCTCATGCTGGCAAAACACAGGCTTTCCCACTGAGCTCCACCCCAGCCCCACAAAAGACGTTTGAATGCAAACACGATGGGGCAGGGAAGCATCCCAGACCTTGCTTAGTTGATGCCCTTGAACCTTAGAGCAGCTCATGACTACTCCCTGCGCTCCTCCGCCCAGAATCTTCAGTTAGTTGCTTCCTATTCTCCTCCTCCCAGGACTCTCAAAACTACCCGGGAGAGCTTGAGTCTCCTCCCAAGAAGGCTGGGGCCTGTTTTGGGGGAGGAAGAGACTGCAGGGAAGGACCTCGGAGTTGGACGCCACAGGATACCAGGACAGTCACACCATGGCTGTGACTTCCCCGTCCACCATACTGCTTTGTCCAAGGCTGGGCCTGCCAGCTCAGACACCACCTCTGCGACACAGGACCAGCGAGAGGACATGAGGTGCCAGTAGTGACTCCCTCCGCTGGGGCCTGGAGCCCAAGGGGCAGTGAACTGTGGTGGTCTCCTGCTGCAGAGGGAGGAGAGACTTTGCTGAGACACACTGAGGAAAGTGTACGTATGCAAAATGGCAAATCTTGCTTTTTGGTCTTAAGAGAAAAATTAAATGGGTTAACTGGTAAAGCCATTTGGGGACAGAACAGAACGTTTGTGCAATGGGCTCAGCCCCGTTTGGCTTTGACTCTGCAGGTTCCCTCCTCCCCCTGGTGACAAGGGCTTCCCCTGGGTGAGCAAACTGTAATTAAATCCTCAGAAACTTCTAGCCTTTATATCCTAGATGTTAGGCTTCATCTGGCACTTAAGAAGTGGTTTTCAGTGAATTATTTTATGTATAAAATAAAGCTATTACGTGCTTTTGATTTTCTAGGGTTAGGGTGATATACAGGGTGCTAGTCTAGGTGGGCTTGGAGGAAGTAACACCTTAAGTTGTTCATTGGTACTAGGAGTGGAACCCAGAGGCATTCTGCTCGAGCTATACCCCAAGCCCTTTTTAAATTTTGAAACAGGGCCTCAGTAAGTTGCTGAGGTTGGCCTTGAACCTACAATTCTCACAAATACTGGGATTATGGTATGCATCACCATGCCCAGCTTTGAGCTTTTCATCTTAGTGGTGATGTTTCTGCAGGATTTCTTTCTCACTCTCTTTTTTTTCCCGACCGCGCTGGGGATTGAACTCATGGCCTCACACATGCTAGGCAAGTGCTCTACCGCTGAGCTACACTTCCCAGCCCTTCGTGTAGGATTTCAAGGGGTGCAATTGACATGAAGTATTTTAAATTTCAAAGATACAGATTCACACAAAAATCAATGAATGAAAATGAACACAAAACTAAATCTGAAAGGGGTGCTCTGGGTGACCAGGAATGCTGGACCGTCCTCGCTAGCCTAGCTCCACTGCCGTAACGTTCTATCATCAGGAAGATCCTCGTATTTTAAGATGCCACCTTACAAATGCCCCTGCTCTGTACCCAGACAACTGCAATTACACAGGAAGATTAATGAATTCACAGGCTGTTTCTACAGATTTAATGGCTTCTTAATAGAACACGGTGCACACACAGCTCGACTACTATGACAAATCATAAAAGCTACCTAATAAGAAGCCTCAATTAGTTAATTAAAATTTGCTAATTGAAAATTCTAAGAATAGCATGTAAAATATTCCAGACCTTCAGATACCGCAATAAAACACATATCTAACGCGCCCACCAGACAAGTTCTCCATGTCTGTATAATAGGAGACCTTGGAAAGTGATGCAGGAAATGAGGGAATAGGTCATCCCGTAGAAACCTTGAGAACGGCCTAATGTATCAGGAGTGAGGATTGGAAATTATTATTTATCACGTAGAGAGCAGGTGCAAGGAATGGGGGTCACCTTTATTAATTTACTCATACATTTATTATTCCCCCTTCTCCTTTACAGAATCATCTCTCTGTAATGGCATAAAGGCTTATTTAAGGCGCATTACATGAGTCTTACCATTTTTGTATATTTTAACATCTTTTCCTGCCCTTAAAGGATGTCCTTGATGTTCAGGCTAGCTCTACCAGAAAATGCTCAAAATATACATCATTGAGGTCGCTGGTGTGAGTTTTATAAAAGAGCAGGTTAAATGCTGTAAGGAAGCCAGGTGTGGTGGCGCACGCTTGTAATCCCAGTACTTGGGAGGCTGAGACCGGAGGATCCAGGTTCGGGGCCAGCCCCAGCTACTCAGTGAGGCCCTCCACAACTTAGTGAGACCTTGTTTTAAAATAAAGACTAAAAAATAGGGCTGGGGGTGTAGCTGGGAGGTAGAATGCCCCTGGGTTCAGAACCCAGTACCAAAAAAACAAAACAAAACAAAACAAAAAAAGTGCTGTAAGGAAGGGATGTGTTCTGAAGCAAGCAGGTAGGAAAAAAATTTTAAAAATATATTTTTAAGTGTAACATCACCAGCTCAAAGTTAAGGGAAAAAAAGGAAGAATGATCAGAGGTTCGGGCCACCCAGGCTGCACGCAGGGCTTTCCAAAGTGACTGGTACCTTCGAGGATATAGTGCAGTATTTTGAATGCCCTCTACTACATACTATTAGATTATATATAGTATATATGTATACTAGTATATATAGTATATGTATACTAGTATATATAGTATATGTGTGTGTGTGTGTGTGTGTGTGTGTGTGTGTGTGTGTGTTACTGGGGATTGAACCCAAGGCCCTTCTACCTCTGAGCTATACCTCAGCCCTTTTAATTTTTTACTTGGAAACAAGGTCTCACTAAGTTGCTGAGAGTCTTGCTAAGTTCCTGAGGCTGGCTTCAAACCTGCGATTCTCCTGTCTCTGCCTCCCATGTTCATTTAGTACGAGTGAAAAGTATTTTGTGTGTGTCCTGGGGACTGAGCCCAGGGCCATTCTACCTCTGAGCTGCAGTCTCGGCTGTGATATGACATGGAGTAGCTCAAAGCAGGATTCTCGGCTCAGAACTCTGCTCAAGGCTGGCGTGCAGGATAGCTGCACAGTGCCGCCGCCTGGGCCTCGGCCCGCTCACTGCCCCAACCACAGCAGACCCACACAAATGCCCGCCAGGGTCTGCTGAACACATTAAAAGGGTTCATTTTTCAGGAAAATATTCTCTCCAAATAAAGCTGACCACGAGAGCCTAGGATGGCACGAAAGAAGGAAAAAGTGATAGGTTTTGCCAGAGTGCAGAAGAATTCATTTTGAGGGTAAAGAATGGAATCCTGACTGTAATCCTCGCTGAGTGCGTCCACTAGATGTTCTGCTGAAGCTGAGAAACAGCGTTATGAAGCCGGTGTCGGCAGAAGCCCCACCAGGGAAACACTGCGGGTGGTTGTATTTTACTGGAGATTGAACCCAGGGGTGTTCTAACAGGAGCGACATTCCCAAGCCCTATTTTATTGATTCATTTTTTATTTGAAAGAGAGTCTAAGTTGCTGAGGCTGGCCTCGAACCTGCGATCCTCCTATCTCAGCCTCCCAAGTGCTAAGATTACAGATGTGTGTCACAGCCACTGAAATACTGTGTTTCAAGAGGAAATTGGATAGCCCTGCTGTGGTGTTTGAGAATCTTCTGAGAACTCCAGTTCTTCCCTCCTGATGTCAAAGACTCACTATCACCCTGAGAGGCAGAACACTATCCCGCACTCAGGAGACCTAAGTTCAAATCCCAGCTCCGCGCTGGCTCGGAACCCCTTTTAGTTTCAAGTCTATCTCCTCATCTACCAAAGAAGACGGCATCTTGGCCCTAAAGACAGATCCCCTAATCAATCGTCGTACACCCTCCTGCGCCCTGCACATCAGCCTTGTGTTGATATGACTTCATGCTGGTGGCCAAGGACAACACCATTCACCACCAAGAGGAGGGTACGCTCCGCCTCTTAGGGGCTTGGCAGACACGAGAGGGAAAAGGAACCCACAGAGGTGAGAACACCCAATCATTTCTCTTCTGAGTTTTCTGACTGTAGATGTGCCTAACTCCGTGGAAACAGAGGATGAAAGCAATCATAGTGAGTTTTAGAAAATGGCTCAGAAGGCCAGGCTCACAGTACAGATGCGTGGCCCAAGGAAAATTTATTCAACCGGCTCTAACAATTAGGTGATTTTCAGTTTGCCCCCACCCACAAACAGAAGGCTTTCATACTAACCCTAAATCTCCGAGGGACCTGGGAAGCCAAAGAGATCAGGTTCTTGCCTTTTATAAATGGTGGATACGAGTTATATTTGGAATCCTGTATCAGACGCAGAACTAACAAATCCATAGGAGAAAGGTAGCAGGCTTTGTGAGGCCATAAATTAATTGCCTTTAAAGGCCAGGCCTCGGTAAACGCAAGCAGACAGATGTGCGCGGGCTTCCCTATCTCCTGCTTTCATTTCGGTATTTAGCACTAGAGCTAAAAAATCACTTTTAATCGTCAGGAAAGGCAGTTGTTTTTAAAACAGTAACACTTTCCAGGGAGAATTTCCCCAGATTCCATTCCCAGGGAATTTGACCTTTGGCCCTTGCTGTGGAATAATCCTCCCTGTGCCTGTCTGAAATAAAGTGCCCCTCATTTTTGTCCCCTTTTAATCAACAAGACAAAGCTCTCCAAAGGTTAACAGAAACAAGCCTACCCACCATCATTCCTTTTCAAACTTCACAGTACGGGCTCAACGGTCACCTCTTTAATGCAGTAAATGACAAACAACGCAGCCAGTTTCTGGAGTTAGGGAATCTGAATTCCAAGTGACATTGTGCTACAAAGTGGAATTCTTTGGCCTGATATCCTGTGAATGAAGGAAAAACAGACAGGAAGGCTGGGAATTTCCCAGGATGTGCTCTTGAGTATACTATGAACAGTTTGGCTTATGACATTTTGCAAACTTCTTTCTACTTATGTTAATGATAGTTGTAGAAATCTGTCAATCCTTCTCCTCCTCCACATCACAGTTAAATTTCCTTTCCTTTCCCCTTCCTTCCTTCATTCCCTCCCTCCTTCCTTCGTTTCTTCCTCCCCTTTCTCCCTCCTCTTTCCCCCTCTCTCTTTTTGTGGTGGTGGGGATTGAACCCAGGGCATTCTACCTACACCCCCAGCCCTATTTTATTTTTTATTTTGAATCAGGATCTCTCTAAGTTGCTGAGGTTCTCACTAAGTTGCTGAGGCTGAGCTCGAACCTGTGATCCTCCTGCCTCAGCCTCCCAAGTACTTGGATAATAGGTGTGCACCACCATACCCTACATAGTTAAATTTCAATGAACTCTAAATGGGAAGCAGTGTAGTTTGGGGGCTCTATTTCCACTTGTTAAGAGGATCTATCAGAGATGAGAAAACAATCTCTCTCTTTTTTTTTTTTTTTTTTGGTGCTGGATATTGAACCTCGGGGCATTCCACCTCCAAGCTATACCCCCAGATCTTTTCATTTTAAAACAGGGTCTCACTAAGTAGCTGAGGCTGGCCTTGAACCTCTGATCCTCTCGTCTCAGCCTCCCCACATACTGGGATTATAGATGTGCATACATGCACCAGTATACCACCATGCCTGGCTAAAAACAATCTACTCTTTTTTTTTTGGTACTAGGGATTGAACCCAGGGGCATTCTACCTCCGAGCTACACCCCCAGCCCTATTTTATTCTTTATTTTGAAACAGGGTCTCACTAAGTTGCAGAGGGCCTCACTAAGTAGCTGAGGCTGGCTGCAAAACTTCGATCCTCCTGTCTCAGCCTCCCAAGTACCAGGATTACGTGTGTGCCACCACACCCAGGTACAATCTACTCATTTCATCTCAAGACCTGAATTGCCCTTGCCAGTTCCCTGTGGTTATTCATGGTAAGTGAAAACTGTAGTGTGGGGGCAACTGTCAGTCCTGGGGTCCTGCACACTGCTGTGGCATGTCACGAATAATTGCAGAGATGACAGCAAATTGAAGCTGAGGCAGCCTGAAGGTAACTGTCCTTAGGCCGCAAGTTCTCTTTACATAATGTCTCAAATGGGGGGATGGTGCCAACATCTGGACCTGTAGTATCCTGATGGCAGCTGAGAATTTCTCTAGCACTTCACCCCCCTCCTCCCCCCAAAAATATTTCGAGATTTAGTAAAAAACGTAATGAAGATTATTGTCCAAAATGTGCACTGTGGTAAAAAAAGTTGGAGACTCATTGGAAATAGCATTAAAACATCTGTATTCCCTTTCCCCATTGAAGTACTCTGAGGAAAGTTCCTATGAAAGCACTCTAAAGGGAAAAAAGAGAAAAAAGAGCTATTGGCCCAATGAAAGATGTTGGCTTCTGCGTGATAAAAAAAGCTTAGAAGCAGACAAAATGAAGGTTCTATTTCAACGACCTCTACCTTATGGAATATTGTGTGGCCATTGAAAATGGTAATTCTAAACTGGGCGTGGTGGTGCATGCTTGTAATCCCAATACTTGGGAGGCTGAGACAGGAGGATCACAGGTTCGCGGCCAGCCTCAGCTACTTAGTGAGGCCCTCTGCAACTCAGTGAGACCCTGTTTCAAAATAAAGAATTAAAAATTGGGCTGGGGGTGGAACTCGGAGGTAGAATGCCCCTGAGTTCAATCCACATTAACACACACACACACACACACACACACACACACACACGTAATTCTGAAGAGATAGCAGAATGGAAAATGCTCATGAAACAATAGTTAAATATATGCTCTGATTATAATCTTACACAAATGTTCAAGGGAACACATACAAAATTGCACAAGAATAGTACAATACCAATCAATCCAATTCTACCCCACCATTTTCAAGTTTTACTTTAACATTAGGCTTTCTTTTTTCTTTCTTTTTTGTACTAAGGACTAAACACAGGGACATTTTACTTCCACAATACAGCCCCCAGTCCTTTTTTATTTTGAAGGCTGGCCTCAGACCTGCGATCCTCCTGCCTTGGCCTCCCAAGTACTGGGGTTACAGGTTTGTGCCACCACACTCAGCTAGAAAATAGGCTTTCTTAATGACCTACACAATATATTAAGTTTTAATAAAGGGAGCCAAGCCAGAGATGACTAAGGACATCCAAAGAAAAAGGGACCAACCTAGTCAAGTAGTCATGAATCACACAGAAGGCGGGGTGATTGTCAGGAATCTCTTAGTCCTTAAAATATTGGCTAACATGGTCAATCTAATCTCAAGAAAAGTCCTTAGAAAGAGCCCAGGAGGCGCGTTCTCAGCGTGTCTCAGGGCCTGGACTTTATCCTGGCATCTGTGTCTGTGAGTGCGTATGCTCACATGTGTTTCTTTTCCGAGCATTATCAGCATGGGAAGGACCAGAGAAGCGCCGTAGATTTTTCAGAAGCTAAGACAGCTGCGACAGCTACAGGGTTTCCTTTATAGACCCTGACACTGCACATTTCAGTACGTATCAGCCACAAAGGTTAAAATATGTACATGCTGTTTTCCAACAGGAACTCTAAGCAGAGATCTAACTCTTGACGGCCCCAAAATGTTCCATTCATTTTCTCGAGTCACTGTACACCCAACATCATTTTGTTCCTTGATGCTTTTATTTTTTTATAACACAGATAAGTAAACAAAACAATCAAGCATCTAATAAAAATGCATCCATTCTACATGCAAAATCTACGATAGAACAAAACTGGTGGCAAGTAGTGAGCGAAGCTCCGAGCATGTTTATTTTATAGTCGAGCTGTCTCAAGAAGCGCAGATACATATGTTTTTTTCCTGATCGCTAATATTAACACAGATACGTGTCTATCACTCATGCCTCCTGACATCCCATAATTGCTCCTTGAGCTCAGTGAGGGCTGTGGATCCCAACATCCTTAAATTTCCCCCCAATTTGACAATATGAAGAAAACGGGCAAGTGTCTTCCTGTTTAAAGGATGTTATATTCCTAGGCGATACATCTTTTTAGAATACAGTGGGTATATTTGGTAAAATGCTGATTAACCCTTCTTGCCCTTTATTCCTGACATGAAATGAAAGAGCCTTGTATTTCATAAACCTTGAGCACGTTAGATTTTGGTAAGTCTAAAGGCTAATGAAAAACGAAAGAGAGAAACAAAGCCAGAGGTCGTAAATCCTTCCTGACTAGAAGGCATTCCTCCATTATCCCTAGGAGAAATCCATGGCCGCACATCTTGTTTGAATTTAACTTCTGAGGTTTTGTCTTGTCCTGTCTCTAGAGTAAGCCAGGCTGTGGCACATTGAGATACGACTCCATGAACAGAAACACATGAGCCGGGCAGCCACGGCGCACCCCGATACACGGCGAGCCAGAAAAACAGCAACGCGCCACTTGGAGACACATGTTTCTGTCTTTTGTCACAAATGTTCAACCCCCAAAGCTACTGGAAGTATCTGAAACCTTCCCCTGCTCTTGGGAAGCACGGTAATCAGGAAAAGCTACTGCTTTGTGAGCAGCATGCTGGCAGCACGTTCCAGTTCTAGAAGATTCTCCCAAAGAAAAAGTGCTCAACACATTGATGCTGTCTGACCCATTCCAGAAGGCCACCATGGGAGCAAGACCCTCCCGGTGACACAGCACCCGGTCCCGGGGTGCCGGCTGATGGAGGAGAGGAACCGGTACAGTTTTTCTGCCATCCACACCTACTCTTCCTGACACCAGCCTTATGTGATTTATGTTTTTGTTTGTTTGCTTGTTTTTTGAGGTACTGGGGATTGAACCCAGGGACATTCCACCTCCAAGCTACACCCTCAGCCCTATTTTTAAATTCTTTATTATTATTATTATTATTTTTGTGGTATTGGGGATTGAACTCAGGGGCATTCTACCTCCGAGCTATACCCCCAGCCCTATTTTTTATTCTTTATTTTGAAACCGGGTCTCAGTAAGTTGCCAAGTGCCTCACTAGGTAGCTGAGGCTGGCTCGAACCCGGATCCTCTGGTCTCAGCCTCCCCAATGCTGGGATTACAAGCATGCGCCACCACGCCTGGTTCTATTCTTTATTTTGAAACAGGGTCTCAGTAAGTTGTGGAGAGCCTCACTAAGTAGCTGAGGCTGGCCTCGAACCCAGATCCTCCGGTTTCAGCCTCCCAAGTACTGGGATTACAAGCATGCTCCACCATGCCCGGCTTTGTGGTATTTTTATTACAAATACACTGAGGAAGGCCCACTTGGTGCAGAGTGACGCGGTGACGAGAGAGTGGGCCACTTGGCAGATGACAGAGGTGGAGAGTGAGCTGCAGAGGAGAAACACACAATTCCAGCAGACCCCGACACAGCCATGCTCATGGGTCTCTCCTGGAAGAGAAGGGCATGGGCAGCCATGCCTGAAGCCAGACCAAGTCCATGGGCTGCCTTTCCCTGTCTGAGCCTCCGCCAACGCTGAGGGAGCCGGGTAACGGGGCAGTGACTGTGCTTCCCAGACTGTTCAACCCGGGGCCCAACTTCTCTGGTGGGAAACACAGGTTTGGTTTCATGCTTTTATATTAGTTGAAGCTTTTGAATAAACAAACTTCTTAGGAAACTCTCAAGGGATGATCCTGCCTGTTTGACCTTCCCATGATACCCTGCCTGGAAAGTTCTTTCCAAATTCCCTTTTTCCCTAATTCCCAGAATCTGGGATTCTGATCTGGGAACTGGGAGGACGAGGCGGTGGCTTAACCCTCCAGCTGCTCAAGTTCAGACAAGAAAAGAAAACGGACCCGGTCCCAGGTCAAAAGTGAGATGGTTTGGACTTTGCAGGTCTGAGGAATCAGGCTAGCCAGGGTTTACACTGATTCCACAGCAAGAAATCCGAAAGGCCTCAGCACTGTTTCTTATCACTGTCTTTCACCTTAAACTTTTTTTTTTTTTTTTTTTTTGGTGCTAGGGATTGAACCCAGGGGCATTCTAACTCTGAGCTACACCTCCAGCCCTTTTTATTTTTTACTTTGAAACATGGTCTTGCTAACTTGCTGAGTGCCTTGCTAACTGGAGGCTGGCCTCAGACCCCCGGTACTCCTGTCTCAGCCTCACAAGAAACTTCTTGCTTTTTTGCGAGGATGGGAGGCAGTGGGGGCTGGGGTGGGGGCCACTGAGATGACAGTGAGACAGAAGTCAACTGCACACTTCTCCGTTTCCACCCTCTGACATCTGCTTTCCCACTCTTCTAGGACCTGTGCGTTATCATAGATTGACCACAAATGGTGAAATGGAAGGAATAAATCTTAACACAGATGATCCTTTATTCCTTAAGAATCATACAAACTTGCGGGTGTGTGTGTGTGTGTGTGTGTGTGTGTGTGTGTGTATGTATGTGTGTGTCTGGGGATTAGACACAGAGCCTTGTGCATGCTACGCAAGTACTCTACCACTGAGCTACACCCCCCCACACACTTATCTAATCAAACAAAGGGCTCTAATTTTATACAGATGATCTGCCCATTGTTCTGAGGGGCCTGGGGCTACAAACCTGGCTGCAGTGTGGCTCTTTCCGTCAGTCTCTTTTTGGAAGGCGTCACCCAAGGTGGCCTGAAAATCAGAGCCGAGCCTTCATGTGTTGGAAGGACTCAGCATCTTCCTATGTCATGGATCTACAACATGCAAAACTGAAGCGCACATTAGTTCACACATGCTATGTATGTTTAGCTTAGTATTATATTGGCAAAAAAAAAAATTAAACAATAAGCCTTAATGCCTGCAAGGAAATAGTGAAACACTAAATACCATTCTTATTCACCACCGGTAAGAAAAAAAAAAAAAAAAAAAAAAAGAATACATCCTTTTGTGTGTGTGTGCATGTAGGGGGGGGGGCAATACTGGGAATTGACCTCAGGGGCATTCTGCCTCTAATCTATTCCCTCAGCCTTTTTTATTTGGAAAGAGAGTCTTACCAGGTTGCTGAGAGTCTCCCTAAGTTATTAAGACTGGTCTTGAACCCATGATCTTCCTGTCTCAGCTTCCCAAGTACTGGGATTACAGGCGTGTACCATCGCACCCGGCTCAATTATATCCTTTAGGAAAATAATTTGACAAGTTGTATCAGTGTTAAAATATTTGTATCTTGAATTCTACATTGTAGAAACACCTCATAGGAAATTATAAATTACAATTATAAATTATTTCCATTAACAAATAAAAAATGGAAGGCAATCCAGTGAAATAAGAGAAAATGGTTAAGTACTGCCAAATGATTGTTTACAAATAGAAATAAAAAATGCTCACAATATACTTAAGAAAGGCAGATGACAAAATCCTATGTCAGGCATGGTCTTGATTTTGTGTAACAAAATGTATGGCGGTAAAAACAAAATTACAAGGAAATACCCAGAAATCCTTATTCTGCTTAACCCTGCTAGAAAGATTTAAGAACTCTCATTATTTTTTTTATTTTACTAATTTCCCACAGTGATTAGATGTTCCTTTTGTAGTGAGAAAAATGTTATTTTAATTAAAAGATATTGCATCAAAGAGATAATAATGACAACAATGGAATATATTTTTTAAGTTTTTGAAACTCGCAAAGATTCAAAGGTATCATAATTCCTACTGCGTGTAAGAAGCAGTAAGATAGACAGTCATGGATCTTATCCCAGAACCTGTTTCTCGAGGAAACTCTAGTAAAATATGTCAAAATCCTGGTTTGTGGACATCTTACAGGCAGCCCTTCCCCTGACGGAAATTTATCCTAAGGGAATAAATGGTTGAAGGTACAAGAAATGCAAATCCTGACTGCTCACTATTATGCTGGCGATTATATGCTGATGATTGAAAAAGTGAAAACTTGCCAGGCATGGTGGCTCATGCCTGTAATCCTAGTACTTGGAGGCCGAGACTGGAAGATGGCAGCTTCGAGCTCAGCTTCAGCAACTTAGCAAAACTCTTAGGAACCTAGCAAGACCCTGTTTCAAAACAAAAAGTAAATAAAGGGCTGGAGATACGGTGTAACTCAGAGGTAGAATGTCCCTGGGTTCAATACCCAGTACCACAAACGATGTAAATGTTCGTCAAGAAAGGACTGTACATAAAATTTTAGTAAATCCATATGTAGGCTATTATGTAGCTGCTACAGTGATAATATATAGCTGTACTTAGTAATGTGCCAACATTTCCACAATGAAATTTATTTTAAGGAGGGGTTGTAAAATGGAGTGTGGAGTGTGGTCCATTTTTAAACGTAAATTTTTAAATATGCATATGCAAAATCTTAGAAGGACAAGGTGGCATTTCCTGTGCATGGTGTTGGAAATACAAATGATTTAAATTTTTCTTTTATATATGTTGCATTGATATATAAATTATTAATAACAAAAATGTATCTTTGCAGCATTCAATACTTCCCAAGTGGACTAAAGAATGCTACAACAGACATCTGTGAGGCTACAAAGCCAGGGGTGGTAACACACATTTGTAATATCAGTTCTTGGGAGGCTGAGACAGGAGGATCACAGGTTCATGGCCAGCCTCAGCTACTTAATAAGGCTCTCCATAATTTAGTGAGACCCTGTTTCAAAATAAAGAATAAAAAACAGGGCCAGAGATAGCATGCTCCTGCCCTTGCGTTCAATTCCCAGCATTGCAAAAAAAAAAAAAAAAAAAAAGAAAGAAAGAAAGAAAAGAAACAGGCTACAGGTAAAGCTGTGTGTTGTGTGTCCTCTGTCCCACCTCCTGGGGATAACGGGAGTCCTGGATTTTACATTTCTTTCATTCTGTATTTATGTTGCTCCTACACATACGTATACGCCGAGGCACATTGATTTATTCTCAGAAAAAGATAATATAGCCGTCCTCATTGGGGAGAGAAGAAAAAATGTGACTGAGCTGTGCTCTCTTTAGATGGCTTTGGGGAATGGGTCAAAGCCACCAGCAGACCATGATACACACAGGGCACCTGACAGAGTAGGGGCAGATGCTACAGGCCACTGCTCCCTGCTCTGGCATACACGGAAATGGCTCGGGGACACCTGAGGGGCCTCTGATTGGGTACAGGAGGAGAAAATAGGACAGGGGCATCTCCAGCCTTCTATTTTATTTTTTGTGGTACTGGGGACTGAACCCAGGAACATTCTACCTCTGAGCTACACCCCCAGCCCTATTTTTTATTCTTTATTTTTGAAACAGGGTCTCACTAAGTTGCGGAGGGCCTCACAAGGTAGTTGAGGCTGGTCCTGAACCTGTGATTCTCTTTTCTCAGTCTCCCAAGTACTGGGATTACAAGCATGTGCTACCACGCTCAGCCGCACCCCCAGGTTTCTGACTGTCCTCCCTTCTAACAGTGGTAGAAGGGAGAGATTCCACAGACTCAGACTTACCCTTTAATTTAAAAAGATGGAATAGCATCTTCTGGGATTTGTTTTGTTTGTTTGTTGGTATTAGAGATTGAACCCAGTGTCATTCTACCTCAAAGCTATACTTCCAGCCCTATTTTATTTTTTAATTTGAAACAAAGTCTCACCAACTTTCTTGGAATAATATCTCCATACCAACCATATTTGTGATTTTAAATTTATCATGGCCATTACATACTACTTAATAGCAATGTAAAATGACAAAGCAAAATTTAAAGTCTGTTACATTTTTTTTTCACCAATGTGGTTAAATACTTGAGGGAAATGTAAAACCACTTATTGATGAAATCTGAGTGCTATTTCTTTCAGTTTTTTATTCCTATTACTGTCATTTTAGGATTCTTAAATACAAATCTGAAGTGATGAGATGTTTCAAAAATAAATTGCTCCATGTCCAGTCCACAGTCACCGGAAGCAAGAGGACTTTAATGACTGACAACACGAACCATCGGCGAGCATGGTCATGATCCCAGTGTGACATCTGGCTAGTAGGAGGTTGGTATGGCTCAACCACTCACAAGAAGAAGGTGCCGTGACCCAGCACTTCCACTCTGGTAATGTATTAGAAATAAGTAAGTCTCCACCGTGCTTATGGGTTGGAGAGTTGGTCCTATGTTTTCTTCTAGCAAATGCAAAGTTCCTGGTCTAATTTCTCCATCTTTGATCCATCTTGAGTTGACTCTTGTGCAGGGAAAGAAATAGGGGTCTAATTCTTCTGCAATATAGACTTCCAGTTTTCCCAGTCCCAACCATTTGTTGGAAAGGCTGTCTTTTCCCAGCATGTTTTTGGCTCCTTCATCAAAAATCAACTGACTATAGGCAGAGGATTTGTCTCTGCATCTTCTATTCCATTGGCCTATTTTTGTGTCAAATATCATGCTGGTTCTGTTACTATAGTGCTGGTGTGTGTGTGTGTGTGTGTGTGTGTGTGTGTGTGTGTGTGTTGGTACTGGGCATTGACCCAGGGACATTTTACCTCCAAACTACTCATTCATTCATTCATACTGGGGATTGAACCCAGAGGCATTCTATGTCCAAGCTACACTCCCAGCCCATTTTTTTCTTATTTGGAAACAGAGTCTCACCAGGTTGCTGAGAGCCTCACTAAGTTGCTGAGGCTGTCCTCAAACCTGTGATCCTCTTGTCTAAGGCTCTCAAGCACTCGGATTATAGGTGTATGCCACCATGCCCAGCTTGTAGTATAATTTGATACCTCCAGCATGTTTTTTTTTTTTTTTTTTCTTTTTCTTTCGGTACTGGAGATTAAACCCAGGGGGATTTTACCTCCGAGTTATACTCACTCCCAGTCCTATTTTTAATTCTTTATTTTGAAACAGGGTCTCACTAAGTTGCAAAGGGCCTCACTAAGTAGCTGAGGCTGGCTACGAAACTGGATCCTCCAGTCTCAGCCTCCCACATACTGGGATTTTAAGTGTGTGCCACTATACCTGGCTCCATCCAGCTTGGTTCTTATTGCTCAGAGTTTCTTTGACTATTCTGGGGGAAAGGGAGAGGGGAATGAGGGCTGGTACACACCAAGGCTGGGGTAAGAATATTCATAGCCTCTCTTGTGGCAGCCAAAGATAATCAACAAGGATGCATAAATTGTAAGTCATATAATGGAATACCATATAATAATTAAAAACAAAATTTGCTAATCCATATAATGATACAGATTATTCTCAAAAACATATGTAAGCAAAAGAAATGAACACTATTAAATGGAAACAAAGGCCAGCCTGGGCAACTTAATGATCCTGTCTCAAAATAAAAAATAAAAAGGGCTGGGGATATAGGTTAGTGGCAGAGTATACCTGGGTTCAATCTCTAGTACCACAAATACATACACACATACATTGAAACAAAATGGCAGACCATTTGAAATGCCAGATTAATCTGCTTTATAATAATCAGAATTTTCTATATATAATAGAATTAGTCCCATAGTTCACAGTTCATATAACGAACATTTTAACAGATGGGAGACGTAGCGCCAAGGGGCAAACACTGTTATTTTGAGAAGAAAAAAAAAAAGCTGGTACCAGGCAGCACCTGATCTTTTTGCATCTTTTACTGACTACATGGGTGTTGTATACCTAGGGAATTAGAAATTGCAGGGCTTATGATAATTTTTCAATTCCAATTAAGATTTGATTGATATGATACACAAATATACACAAGGCCCTTTAAGGCCCTTAGAAAATAAAACCTTGATGCCTTAGGCTTTTAAGACAAATCTATGCCAAAGATCAGAAAGTCCTTTTTCCTTTTTTTTTAAAGGGAAGGAGGGAGGGAGGGAAGACCATAACATGCCTTTATTACTAAAGGCATTCTGGCTTTGAGGTTGCATAACAATGTCTACTAACAAGGATTAATGAAATACAGAGACCAGCCTCCCTCCCCCATCTCTTGGCTCAGGAGAACTGTGCATCGCTGGACCAGAGAGCTCCAAACACGGTGATAACATGGGCAATAGAGGAGAGCAAGTACATCTGGGTCAACCAAGAACAAGTCCAAGCACCTTCCCAGCCAGTTGGCTCCAAGTGAACCCATTCGAAAATGAAGACAAAAATCAAAAATCAATCCAGTGTGCACTGACAGTGGAGTGTGCTTTTCCCGGTAGCTTACACTACTGAGGTATGTGTGCATGGCCTGCACATACCGTAGCACTCTTCCTCCGGGAAGGAAGACCATGACACCAATTAGTCTGGGCAAAAGGCACCCTTGGACACATCTGCTACAGAGAGGCGAAGCTGACCATCTGCCCACGTGATGCCGTGCTTCCCAAGAGAACTAACCGTAGGCAGTTGTTGAGCTCTCTCAACTTGAAATGGAAGTTGGGGTCTTCTAAGCCTGGCACAACTAAGAAAAGATGTGCACAGAACTGCCAAGAGGGCAGGGGCAGCTCCAGGAACCAGATCCAGTCTCCAGTGCTGGCATGCTGAAGCCTGCCTGGTTAGTTGACAAGAACTGACCGTGCGCTGGCCCTACCGTCTGCTGTCCCCTAAGTTGGTGAGGACACTTTAGTGATCACAGAAGGTGGTGGCTGCTGGGAAGACTGCTTGTGGGAGGGAACATCGCGTCTGTGGCCTTAGCTCTGGTGCACAGTGAATTGACTGTCAGGACAGTGTGCTAACTCAGATCAAGCTGGGGGTGAGACAAGGCTGACATGAACACAAGGGCTGGAGACTAGATTCCCCCATAGAGAATTGAGAATTTAGGGGGGAATGAGAAATCCGAGCTCCTTGTTTGGTTTTACCAGCAACTGGAGACAATGACATAAAATACAACCCAGCACGTGAATTATTCAAGTCTGGTAATTCCACGTGGTCTGCATGCAGGACTAAAGAACGGGGTGTGTATAAATTCTGAGCCTCAGGTTTTTAAGAGGCCAGGTGAGATGGACAGGAAGATGGAGCTGGAGGTTAGGAGGATCGGGGCCTCATCTTGGCCGCGTCTCCATTCTGTGCAGTATTGAGAGAAATCATCCACCATGCAAATAATGGTAAAAAACAATAACAACAAACAAACAAACACATACACACACACACACACACACACACACACACACACGCAAAAACAAACAACAACAAAAAAACCAGGGCTATACACGGGAAAGATGTGGGAGTCCTATTCTCAAGTCATTTGCTAGCTGTGTAAACTTGAGCAAGTCACCTAACTTCTCTGATTGTTGCAAAAAGCAAGATTATGAGAACAATCCCTTAAAGTAAAATCATGGCTTGCTTGAGAAAATGTGTGTTTCACAAGAAACCAGAGAACTGAAAGTAGCTGTGAAAGCTCTTTATAAAACAGAAATCATTATACACAGCTTGGTTTTTATTTTTACTTCTGCAATGATCTACTTCACAGCATGATGGTACATAAAATATTATAGGAGCCAAGATATTAGTATGGGAAGGCACTATGACATCCAAGAAAAAACAAAGACCTTGAAATCACACACATTTGCATGGGAATCCACCTCTACAAGCTTGACTACTTAGTTAGAAACTACGAACCTGACTCAGGCATTTTTAACATCTAATAGAAATATAGCATTCCTTTCAATTATGAATATATGAAACTAATCACATTATTTTTACAGTGGCTATACTAATCACGGTACTTTGCACCTGTTGAAGTCACAGATACCCTGGAATTATGACACAACAGGAGCAGATCTCAAAATACGTACACTCATTGCTAATGGAGGTTATGAAAACGACTAACCCAGGACCTGAGCTTTCTTATTTGAAGCTTTAATCAAGAGGTACACGTGTCACTCTGTCACACATTTGTAATGTTAATACTTTGACAACAACATTTTTATAAATTGATTTTCTTTGGAATCTTATATATTTTAGTTCATGAATTAAAAAATGTTATTTTGGGAAGTAGTCCAAATGTCTCACTAGCCTGTCAAAGGGACCCCAGAACAGAAAAGGTTAAGAGGTCCCACGGCCTCCTGGGTAATCCATTTCCTTGGATGTGAAAGAGAAATAAGGGCCTGGATGCAGGGTCATTGTGAAGATGAGGATGGATGACACGTTCAAGGGTAGTGCCTGGTAACAGGATACCCCTACCCTACCATAGTAGCTGCTCAACTAACAGATACTAATCTGTTGAAAACAGTAGAACAAGAGAAGAAATTTTCTGTATATTGCATTTCATCCTTTCTTGACAATTTAAACTTATCTGCATCCTTTAAGGACTTTAGGATCATTCTTTGTAGTGTCTTGACTTCTGTCATTTGCTAGATGGCATCGAATGCTCTCTGTCTATGGGGAATGTCCTAAGTCCAGACTGCTCTTGCTGGGACCGAGCCGAGCACAGGTCATGGAGGACAGCTCCAGAGACAGGCCTGCCCTGTGGCTGAGGACTTTCCTGAGGACTGCCCTGTGGGTCTTGAGGGGACCTGCAGCGGATCTAGCTGCACTGCACAGAGCCCGTGACCAAGGTCTTGGCCATGGGGGCGGAAATGAGCACAAGTGATTTAGAAACCGGGAACGCAGATTTCAAAGCTTGCCAGCCAGCGAGAAGGCCTTCAAAGGTAAGAAGAGTCTGTAGGCTCAGCATAATGAGCCTCAATGTGAGAAAATTAAGTAATGCTTCAACTCGAGTCCCAAATCAACAGTCTCAGCAATATGAGAGCATTCTGCAGATGGGAACGCGCGCGAGCTACCGGGAAGATTCATGGGCTTCTTAATTAACTCCGAGGTGCTGTGCATAAGGGGAAAACGATAAATCAAGTAGATTACTGCCAGCGATCTGAATTTCCAAATGAAATAAGAGAGGTGTAGCGCCTTGAGTCATTTTGTAAATGTGAGTGGTGGGGGGGAGGGGGGGTTCCAAGGTCATCTCTCATGTTAAAATTTGCCACTTTGTGATTGCATTTCATACCCTACGCCAAGTGTTCGCCACACTGTCAGGTGTGAAGAGGCAGGAAACAGAAATGCATAACAAGAGGGCAACGGGATACACACACTTGCAAAACTGTGATTGCTACTTGTGTTTTTATGCAAAATATATTTACCGAGCGAGCGCTTACTTTGCAACAACAGTGTTCTAAGACCTGAGGGTGTAGTGATGACCAAGATGGTCAAAGTCTCTGCCCCCAAGGTGCTCCCAATCCAGAGGAAAGACAGATCCTCAACAGCATACCAATTAAATAAACCTAGGATTTTAGACGGTGGGAAGGGCTATGAAGGATCGTAAAGCAGAGCAAGGGCCCTGAGAGGAGAGGGAGCAGCGATGCGCCATTTAAACCAGAGAAAGCCTGCTGTGTAGGAGACAGGAGGGGAGGAGGGGAATGGTGGGAAGCCCTGGTTGGAGGAGAGGAGAGAGCCCCAGCAGAGGGTCCCGCAAGGATCAGGGGCTTGGAATAGACGTGAGCTCGCTGTGCTGGAGGGCAAGGAGCCATGGCTCTCGCTAGGGCCGGTGGCAAGAGCTGGCCAGGTGAGAGGGGTCACCTGATCACAGATCTGGCTGTGGTAGGAAACTTCACTTTTATTCCAAGTACGATAGGAAACCATTGGCAGGGGAGAGACGAAATTTCACTTAGATTCTATACAGTAGATAGACAAGCCAAGAATATTGGCCTAAGGAAGAGGAATCTACACTGCGACATTGTTCTTAGTGGTAAAGAATGAACACACACACACACACACACACACACACACACACACACACACACAGAATCAATCTGAGTATCTGCCAATCAGTAGTGGATTGTATAGCCGTAAGAATGCATTAGACATCTCTCCACTGACCTGGAAGGATGTTAAAAGAAAAAAGAGAAATATACATATATGATGTTTTAGACTCCCATTTTTATCAATACAAATGTCACCACCAATAAGATCCCTTTATATGTGTCAGCACACCGAGAATGTTAACAAAGCCACCATGCCCTTAACATTTATTAACTTTATGTAGGAGGCCTGGTGGGGGTCAGGGAGAGAGGAGAAAAGCTATTGGCCTTAAATCTATTGTGCACAATTTGAATTTTATATTATTAGCCAGGAGTGGTTGATCACATTTGCAATCTTAGTACTTGGGAGGCTGAGCAAAGAGGATTGCAGGCTTGAGACCAACCTCAAAAGCTTAGCAAGACCTTCAGCAATGTAGCAAGACCCTGTTTCAAAATTAAAAAAATGAAAGGGCTGGGGTATAGCTTGGAGGTTGAATGCCCCTAGGTTCAATCCTAAAATCTCCCAAATTATATCATTAGATATTAAATTATATTATAGCAAGTTGTATTAATGCTATGCTTTTGGAAAAAGAACTTAATCAAAAATTTAAGTGATTTACTCCTGGAGGTTGGGGAACCTTCACAAAATAGGCAGCATGAATGCTAACCTTGATGAACAGGATTCTCAGAGCCTGGGGGAGTGGAGGAAAAGGAAGGACATAAGCCGAGGGCAGGACCTGCACGGCTTTGTACACGGAGCCAGCACGCTAGGCTTCCGACAGGTCTTTTGATAGCAGCGGGTAGTCAGGGTTGCAGTGAAGAGAATGCAGGTCAGAAGAGAGATTGGCAAACTCTCAGGACAAAGCCAAGCAGGACATTGGCGCCGCCCACTCAGGACGGCAGCAGGGATGCATTCAAGAGGTGAGGAGGGTGCTGATGTTAAGATTCCAAGCCTGACTCCTTAGACATGGAGGTGAGAGAAAGACACAGAAGACAATGAACTCCACCACTCCCCAGACTGATGAGTAGGTGGGTCCCACAGGAAGCTGCGGCTAGGGAATCCTCTCTGGTGACAGCTAAGGTCTTGGGATGGAGCAAATACAGGCAGAAAAGCAAAATACTAGCAGGGCGTGTTGGTGCACCCCTAGACTCCCAGTACTTGGGAGGCTCTCAGGCTTGAGGCCATCCTCAGCAACCTAGCAAGACCCTGTTGCAAAATAAAAAATAAAAAGGGCTGGAGTATAGCTTGGAGGTGAGTTCATCCTTAGCACAAAAGAAAGAGAAAAGAGAAAAGAAAGATGAAAAGAAGGAAGGAAGGAAAGAAAGAGATCGAGGGAGGAAAGAAAAAGCAAGATACTAGGGGTAAAATTTGGGGAGAAGTCACTCTGGCACAGAGGCAGGAGAATAAAGAACCAGGGAGGACTGAGATCACAGGCTCCAGGGAGCACGGAGATTCAGAAACAGAAAATGGCTAATAACACCCAGGCGGCAGCCAAGGAGGGCAAGATCTTAAGGGAGACGCCATGGCTCTCCGTGAACAGCAACAGGTAGGGAACTCCTAGGGCGCCCGAGGCCTCACAATCCATGCGCAGGGCTGAAGGCGCCGGGAGAGGGCTTTGAAGGAGCCCGGGAGAGGTGGAAGCGGCCCACGGGCTGGGCCCCAGCTCCGAACAGAGGAGTGGGAGAATAAACAGAACAGGATAAAAGATGGAGGTGAAAAAGGAGGGGAGCGGAAAATAGAAGGGGCCTCTATTTTCTCTGTACAAGGACTGGGGGCATCTGGGGTTGAGGGGACCGGGAACTCCCCTGGGAACAGTGAGGACACTAGAAACCCAACTCTAGTAAGCTGAGCGAGATTCCTGCTTGGGGGGAGGGTGAGCGGCAGTCTCAGGCTGGAAGATACTGTCTGTGGTGGGAGCCATGGCACTGCGGGGCGGGGGCTCTCCTAGGGTGACATTCAGCAGCCGCAGGTGCACGTTAGGGTTCTCTGCGGCAGAGGATCGGAGACAGTGAGGAGGCATAATCACAGCGACGAGGGAATTCAAAGTTGGTATCCAGCAGCCAGCCCGAGTGTGGAAGCGAGTCAGGGCACAAGGGCTGAGGCCCGGGAGACCTCGGGGCCAATGAGGCACCAGGGAAAGGACACAGGAGAGGAGGACCGGACACTCTGGTCCACAGAGATATCTCCTAGTTGGACGCAAAGTACAGAAGCTACAGTTTAGGTCAAAGCTCAGGCCGTGAGTTTCTATATAAAAAACAAACCAAAGCAAACAAACAAAAAAATAGGAACTCAAAGTCTTTCTAGATGGTTTTAGCTTCATGGAATTAATAGCCTCAAATAAGTTTGAAGATTTTTCTTCTTTTTTTTTTTTTTTTTTGGTATTGGGGATTGAACCCAGGGGCAGTCTACCTCTCAGCTACCCTCTACCCCCAGCTATTTTTATTTTTTTATTTGAAACAAGGTGTCTCTAGGTTGCTGAAAGTCTCACTAAGTTGCCAAGGCTGGCCTCTAACTTGCGGTCCTCCTCTCTCAGCCTCCCAAGTATTGAGATTACAGGTGTGCACCACTGTGCTTGGCTAATGTAATGCATCTTCAACCTGGGTTCAAAGATACAGAAGACTGATCATATACTATTTAGTGAATGTAAAAAAGACTAAAAAAAAGTGGCCTACAGTGACTTGCGTTGTATAAGCAACCTGCTGACACACCGATGGATCGAGTGGCACACTGTAGTCTCTGAACTCTGGAGGCCAGTGCACAGCAAGTGACTCATATCCCCTAACTCCGCCAACACTCACCGCTTCTACCACGGGTTTTATCCCAGAAATACGACCTAATTCTGCTGGTGCAAGCCAAAATGTCACCCAGGGATCTCTTTCCAGTTTCCCAGTGTCTCTCAAAAGTACATGGTCTTGCAGAACACAATGAACAGGTCAAATCGGGTTAGAGATGCTACGGGGAAAACCTGGTGGGCAGCCAGCTCAGCCTCCTTCCAGCTGATATTCATAAAAACATGGGTCCTGACACCAGACGCGGCCACTACCATGCTTTGAGCCCAACAGCATGCTGCACGTTTATGGCAGGCATCGGCCACAGACTTCAGTCTGGCCCGGTGTGTGCAGCAGAACCTCAGATCCGCGAGACAAAGGCGGGAAATAGGAAAGCACGTGTTGGGCTGCAATAAGTGCCTGCTCTCAGAAGACCATACACAGGTGGTTTTATGAAAAAAAAAATCATTGCTTTTAGATTAAAAAAGATCAAATGCATCAGGCTTGTTTGTATAAAATAAATAGAAGGTCTGTGCAAGCTCTGCTAATTATAGCATTTTTTATGAGGCTGCGACTGACTCAAATCTGGCAAAAATGAGCCCAACTGAGAGAGCAGGAGTGAGAGATGGGAGGATTAGGTGAGGTTGGGGGGTGGAGGAAAAGGGGGAAGAAAACTCTCATGAAACAGTTCACATTCTGGTAGAAAGAGAGAGAGGGGAAAAAAAGCATCCAGGCATCCAAACTCATCTCATTTTCATTAAAAACAAGTTAATCAACATATTTTTACTTTATACACTTGAATAGGTTGATAATGGTTGCCTGCAGCAGTCTTCATTTCCTAAATCCAACATTTTGTCCATATCGGGGAAGGTCTAAATCAACCGCTTCATTTTCCTTGTTTAAGGGAAGAGCTTCTGGCATCTTTCATATCTAGCAATCTCTCCTCCTCTTCCTCCTTTTTTTCCCTCCTCCCTCCCCCCTCCTCTTTTTTGTACTAGGAATTGAACTCAGGAGCATTCTACTTCTGAGCTACATCTTCAGCCCCTTCTAAATTTTGAAACAAGATCTCACTAAGTTGTTGAGGTTGACCTCACACCTGTTATCCTTCTGTTTCTTTCCTTCCTTCCTTCCTTTCTTCCTGCCTGCCTGCCTGCCTACCTTCCTTTCTTTGTATTGGGGATTGAACCCTGGGGCATTCTACCTCCAAGCTAAACCCCCAGCCCCTTTTTTTTCAATTTTTAATTTTTGGTTTTGAAACAGGGTCTTGATAGGTTGCTGAGAGTCTCACTACTTGCTGGGGCTGTACTTGAACCTGTGATCTTCCTGTCTCAGTCTCCCAAGTACTGGGATTACAAGTATGTGCCACCATGCCTGGCTTCATCCAATTATTCAATACATATTCTTTTGGAATCTACAGTATGACAGACACTGTTCAGGGGGTTGGGGACACAGTCATAGGAGACAGAAAATGTCCCTGCCCTTGGAGTTTATTTCCTGGTGGGAATTATTCTGGCCTCACTTCCAAAGCAATGCTCCCTCTTCTGCAGGTGTTTTGCTAATTAGTGACTTGACAGAGAGAGGGGGCATTATGAGCAGAATAGAGAAAAATCTTTCTTGTACATCACAGGTGCTGTTATGTATGTCCAGTGTGCACTAAGTGATTTGATATTCGCCAGGAGGAGGGCACTCCTAGAGATAAAGAAACAGAGGCAGAGTCGTGCCAGCCCGGCGGCCACACAGCTCAGAAGCAGCAGCTGGGTCCCACCCTCAACAGCCCAACTCCGCTCCTACGCATGCAACCACGGCGATACCTCAGAAATGAGGGAGAAAACAGCGATCGGTTCTCAATAGCAAAGCTTCTTCTCTAATTGCAGCCAGCTCGTATGTGGACAGGTTGAGAGAAGTTGACGGACCACCATTAAAAGAGGAGCCAAAGGAGAAGGTAATGGCTTCGTGCACCGTGGGGGTCCTTCTTTTCCCCAGTGGACCACGAGGAAAAAAAAAGATGGCACTGCACATTTTGAATTAGAAAAAGACTAGAGAGCCAGGCATGGTGGCGCACGCCTGTAATCCCAGTACCTGGGAGGCGGAGACAGGAGGATCTCAGGTTTGGAGTCAGCCTCAGCAAGCAGTGAGACTCTCTTCAACCTAGTGAGACCCTGTTTCCAAATAAATAAAATTGGACTGGGGGTGTAGCTCAAAGGTAGAATGCCTCTGGGTTCAATCCCCAGTGCAAGAAAGAAGGAAGAAAGGAAGGAAGGAAGGAAGGAAGGAAGGAAGGAAGGAAGGGAGGGAGGGAAGAAAGAAAGGCAGGAAGGAAGGAAGAAAGAAAAGAAAAGAGAAGAAAAGAAAAGACAAGACTAGAAAGCCATTCTGCATACAAGGCTGCAGGGTTCCACGGGAAGGTGAGGCAGGAGGCGGAGGTGATACCACTCTAACTGATGTGACCAGAACACGGGTCCCACCCGGTGCTTCAAGGAAAAGGACCTGGACCCAGGCACACAGGAGGATGAATTACCCCTTCAGACACTTAAATACACACCAAGCACAAGGGAGGCTGCCGTATATCCTGTAATACAGAAATCTATTGTATTTAACTCAGGATTTCCCATCCTTAATGACCTCAGTGTCCTGCTGCAAGTAAATGAGTGGTGTGTGCATGCACGTGTGTGTGTGTGTGTGTGTGTGTGTGTGCATGCACGTGTGTGTGTGTGTGTGTGTGTGTGCATGCACGCGCACAGGTGCTGCTGATTATCTCTTGGAAGTACTCTTCTACGAAACACAGTTTAGAATGTGAAGTTTAACTTTCAGAGCAAATATTAAGCTAAGTAAAAACCATTTTTGGAGGTCAAACCGACAACTACTGCCTGGAATGCTTCAGGGAGTCCTAAGAAGACAGAGGAGAACTCTGGAACCGCTACAAGAAGACACTTTTTATTATGCAGAAAATAGTAAGTATTGGTACAAGAAGGCACCAACTTATGCTGAGGCATGATAATTGTTTACATCTTCCATCCAATGCTATATTTTAAAGTTTAATGTTAGCCGGGTGTGGGGGTTCACACTTGTAATCCCAATACAGGGGGATTGCAGGTTCAAGGCTAACCTCAACAGTTAGTGAGACACTCATGAACTTAGCGAGACCCTCTTTTAAAATTAAAAAAATAAAATAAAATAGGGTTAGGGATCTAACTTCAATCTCCAGTACCACAAATTAATTAATTAATTAATTAATTAATTAGAGTTGATATTGGAGACTACAATTTATGCTAATTTTATTTATTTTTTTTTTCTGGAAATTGAACCCAGGGGCATTCTATCTCCAAACTACACCTCCAGCCCTATTTCATGTTTTATTTTGAAATAGGGTCTCCTAAGTTACTGAGGGTCTTGCTAAGTTGGTGAGGCTGACCTCAAACCTACAATTCTCCTGTTTTAGCCTCCCAAGTATTGGGATTACAGGTGTGTGCCACCACACTTGGCCAATTTTTTTTTTTAATGAAAACATTTTGTAGAGAACACAGTATAATTAATTGGCCATGTACTATATGTTGCAGTTATATTTTTCTGGGGAGTCACCAGTTATCAATATACCACCCTGTTACCTCAATACAGCCACCCCTACTATTTGGACAATAGCTTGAAGGAGACCCCCAGAGGCAGCCTGTGCATCTCAGCAAGCTTTGTAATGAGACTCCCCAGATTTCTCCTGCATCCCCCCACCCCTGCCTCGTGGGTGAGGCACGTAGAGGAGGTCTCCCGTGGGCCCTCTGTACTCTGCCCTGCCCTTCCAGTGGATGGCAGGTGCTAAGGTTCCTTTCCCACTGTCTCTGAGGCCAGCGGCTATGCTGGGATTCACTGTACACACTCAACCCAATTCCATGGTAGCAAGATTATCACACCGGAATCCCGGCTCACTTCTCAAACAGGGCTTTGGCTTCTGTCTCCTACTGCTTCATCTTATTAGGTTGCTAACCTCTAATTATCTAGGGTATGGTACTTATTCTGTATTATTATTATTATTATTATTATTATTATTATTATTCAGATTGAGCCCAGGGGCATTCTACTTCTGACATACACCCCCAGTCCTATTTTTTATTCTTTGTTTTGAAACAGGGTCTCACTAAGTTGCAGAGGGTCATACTAAGTAGCTGAGGCTGGCCGCAAACCCAGATCCTCCTGTATCAGCCTCCCAAGTACTGGGATTACAAGCTTGCGCCACCACACCCGGCTATTCTGTATTATTTTTAATGTCTTTGCTCCATTTGCCCAGCTATCCTATCCTAGTATTCCAATGTTAGTCTTCCAAATCCTCCTCCTACTTTTCTTAATGTGTACTTAACTCTCCAATATCCCAACCAGTCTGTTGACAGGTGGTTAGACTGGGAGCCTACCTGTGCAGCTTGGACCCCCATCCCCCCTGGGCACTATCGTTTGCTCTTTTCTCTGTCATTTCTCACAAGTGTACAATGAGGTTTTCTATAGGCTGTGGCCTATGGTGTTGCAGCAGATTGAATGAAAATCCAAACCCCAGCCGATTCCCATAGAGCCATTCATTAAACAGACCTGCTTTTAAGGGAATCAGAGATTGTCTCTCTCTACCTCTAAATACCTATTACTCAACATAGTAGGTTAAACAGTATGGAACAATTAAACAAAGGCAAATGATTTCTGTGCAACTATATCCTTTTCAAATAATCCAAAAAGTAAACTCTATAGTAAGGACCACTACCATTTGTTGATGGATTAAGTCAACATTGTTGCTAAAGTTTCATCTCAATTTTGAGATTCCCAAACGTCCGTCGGGGTTGTAATAACAGACATTCTTTTCCTGTGTTCACTGCTTAGCAGAGTTAAAGTTAATTTCCCTCTGTGGTTTAAGAAAAATGATAGCAAAAGAGAATTCAAGGAGAGATTCTAGTGGAGCCATGGAGGGGGTCTGGCAGAGGGGAGAGGGAGGAAACTTGAAGGCAACAGCTCAAATAATGCTACGTGCAGATATTAAATTACCAGTGCCAATCTCAGTGACGCATACGGGATGGGGAGGAAACGGGGCGGGGAGGGGCTGTGTGCAGGAATGTTCCTATCACTCTGAACCTCATTATGATGTATGATTACAATGCACCAATAAAAGCATATTAAAAAAGAAAAATAGAGTCAGGTGTGGTGGCGCATGCTTGTAATCCCAGTACTTGGGAGGCTAAGACAGGAGGATCTAGGTTCTCAGCCAACCTCAGCTACCTAGTGAGACACTCCATAACTTAGTGAGACCCTGTTTCAAAGTAAAGAATAAAAAGTAGGACTGGGGATGTAGTTTGGAGGTAGAATGCCCCTGAGTTCAATCCCCAGTACCACAAAATAAATAATGAATGAATGAATAAATAAATGTCTCATTTGTTCGGCTTTATTTTTTATTTATTATTTTGTGGTACTGAGGATTGAACCCTGGGCAGGGGATTCTATCTCTGAGCTACACTCCCAGCCTTATTTTATTTTGAAACAGGGTCTCGCTAAGTTGCTGAGGCTGGTCTTGAACTTGTGATTCTCCTGTCTCAGCCTCCCAAGTACTGGGATTACAAGCATGTGCCACCACACCTGGCTAGCTTTACTTTTTAAATAGTACTCTTTTCTGTTGTATTCAAGATATTGCTGTCACACTTTTTTTCTTTTCACCTTACCTAACCTTTAACGCTCTCTTAAATCTGTACTGGCTTCTTTTCAGTTTTGACACTGGAATGTTTCCCTTCCCTTATCAAAGGTCCCCAAGACTCCTTTTAGCGGGTCTCTACACGATGGCCAGACTTGCAGGGGTCATTTGCTTGGCCCTCTCTTCTGGTTTAGGTTTTTCTTTACCACCTTCAAATATCCAGAGCGTGTGCTGTGTTAAGCACTATCCTGTGGATGTGACACTATCCCCATAGAGGGGTCCTGTGTGAACAGTTGGTAACCTGGGCAACTCTTCACCTACAATCTTTCTCTTCACTGGAAGATCATTGGGACACTCACTGGTCCACGACAGATGGCTACTTCTCTATCAGCCAGCACTTGATCTGTCAAATTCTTTATTATCTCAGGCCTTTAAATATACTGAAGTGTCCATCCAGTTTAAGATCCATCTGACTTTCAACGTATGGTGAATGCAGAAGACAGAGGAAACCACCAAATGAGGCCAAAACCAAGACAAAATCTGGAGGGTGCAGCTGTCTGTGGGATGACTGGCCCAGCTCTTCAACAAGTCACAAGGACTGTGACAGACTGAAACAGACTTGGAAGATAAAACATCCAGATTCAGCCGGGCGTGGTGGCGCACGCTTGTAATCCCAGCATTCGGGAGGCTGAGACCGGAGGATCCGGGTTCGCGGCCAGCCTCAGCTACCTAGTGAGGCACTCCGCAACTTAGTGAGACTCGGTTTCAAAATAAAGAATACAAAATAGGGCTGGGGGTATAGCTCGGAGGTAGAATGCCCCTGAGTTCAATCCCCAGTACC